>OX419582.1:6102365-6276365 GCA_948473455.1 Teleiodes luculella
CTCAGAATTCAACGCTCTCCTGAGCGTACGCACGCAGAGAGAACGCACACCACACAACCACGCTCGTAAAATAAATCATCTGTAAAGCCCGACCAGAGAATTAAAAAACATCGCCATATTGCGGAATTTCAATGGAACTAATTTTATAATGGAAATTGTTGCCATAGTCGTTAAAATATTTACGTGGTGCCCCAAGAGCAGGTTTTTTATTTCTTTGGTCAGACTTTAATATGATATTTATTTATTTATTTGGATCACCTACAGCTAAATACAATAGATAAAATTATTAAAAATATTATCATTAAAGCCATTTACAGGTGTTCGCAGATAGATACAAATATGGATGTAGACTAACAGCACGAGAAATAAACTCAGATACCAACACTTTTGTTTGAGCATAGTCGGCACCTACTTAATTTTTTTATTAGTATTATACATATTAAATGTGACAGTGAGAATTACTGTTACTAGGTTGGGCGAGTATGCGCTCGCGGCCAGACACAGCCAAAGAAATCATTGCTATATACCTACTTGCCTTATTTCAGAAGGTTTTGAACAGCAAAGATCAAAATTATTATCACGAATTGACAAATCATTGACTGAGTTACAGACTCTCAAGAAAAATGAATTTCGACGGTAGTTAGTTTTAGCTCGGGAATAATTTAAGGGTGTCTTATGTCTGACAGACGAACTACGAGGAACATGGAAAGAGACTTTTTCCAAAAGGCTAGGACAATCAATAACGCCATTTAAAATATTGATGGGGCATTCTACGGAAATACTACTTTTGCCGGACACGTGACGCATAATTTTTCCAAAAATCGTCATTCTATCATCATTACAAGTCTGCTACATAGACAACCGACCCCCACTTAGTAGCAGCAACTAAGAAAAGGGGGTCAATTGTCCCTGAAAATGACTGTACAATAGCGTCACGTGGCCGACACCTCCGTGGAATGCACCAATAAAATGTATTCAGCCACGCAAATTTTTAATGAATATTTGAACGTAATTTATCAATAAAAATTAATTTCTAAAGTAATTATACTAATTATAAACGCGTTTATTGAATTGTTATTTTTATTGTTCCCTATATATTTGTAATATTTATATCGGTAAAAGTAACAGTTGGTAATTGAGTAATTTGTAAAAATATCTCAAATACTGAAATGTCAGGTTGACGGCTGAGCAGAAATAAAAAAAAACTGAAAAGTAAAAAGCACTAGTGCAAAAAAGTGCTACTTTCCGCAGTATTTGGCTGCTCTTCGCTTCGCTCTTCGGCTCTTTTCGAGCACATGCATTGTAAAGAGACTTTTCAAAAGGCTAGGACAATCAATAACGCCATTCAAAATATTGATTAGGTATGTTATGGTAGATGCTCACAATGACGAGGCAGGAGTCGACGAGGCAGAAAGTCCCGGAGCGGCCGATGCCGGCGCTGCAGTGCACGACGGCGGGCCCGGCGGCCTCGTCCAGCGCGCCCGACTGCCGCACCTGCTGCAGGAACTGCAGGAACGCCACCGGCGACGACGGCACGCCGAAGTCCGGCCACGTCGTGTAGTGGAACTGCACCACCTCGCGGACCTCGTTCGTCTCCGTGTCCGTCACCCTACGACAATACCACATTTAACGATATACATATTTTTAGGTCTATATTAAAACCCATAATTGAAAATGTATATATTGAAAATCCATAATCGGTAAATGTCATAACGATTAAAATCCATAATTTTGAAACACATATATTTAATAGCCCTAAATTGAATACGAATACTGTCAGTATGTATAATATTTAAAAAATACAAATTTGACAAATACAGCCCATATTTTTTTAATTATTATTTTTTATCACCATAAATGCTGTTTCTCGTATGTTCTTTTTTACCAAAATATCTTAAATTTATGATTTCGAAATATTTATTTTATTATAGAATATTATATAGAATTATGGATTCTAATTGTTATACTATTTAAAGTTATGGCAAGTCTGTTATGGATTTTCATAATAGGAAAATTTATACTATGCAATTTAAGGGGCACCCCATATTTTTACCTCAAGTCTACCAACTCTTGAGAAACAAAGCTTTTTAATTTCTGAAATAACGTCAAAAAGTGTTCTAAGAGAGCCTATATTGAATACGTCAAACCCGTGAACGTGGTGCTGCTTGGGGGGACTGGTCTGCTCTAGTTGATTGCCGATTGTTTTATTGGTTATACATTAGTTTTTCTACTTTGACTTTCGTTTGCACTTTTTGTTATATTAATCGAATTGTTGCACTTTTTGTTATATTAATCGAATTGTATAAAATAACAATTTTGTAACAATATTTTGAAAAGATGCAACGCCTGTGGAGTTTCTTCCGGCGAGTTCTTCTCCACAAAAGACAGCCAAATAGTGAACTCGCCTCGACGTCGAAAAGTCATTTGTAAAATCTTACTTCGAATAAACGCTTTTTGATTTTTTTTGTCGACCAACTCTTGAGAAACAAAGCTTTTTAACTTCTAAAATGTCGTCAATAAGTGTTCTATAGAATAAAATATTTTTGAATTATAAATCCTGCACACTATTATTGAGAAAAAATATGCTACCGTTACGAAGATTGGATCGTAGCAATATCGTAGCACATGACTACGGACTACGACGCGGCGCGACGTAGCAAAACGTGTGGACTACATTCACTACATAGTATAAAACAAAGTCGCTTTCTCTGTCCTTATGTCCCTATATATGCTTAAATCTATGAAACTACGCAACGGATTTTGATGCGGTTTTTTTTAATAGATAGAGTGATTCAAGAGGATGGTTCATTTGTTCATCAGTTCATTTTCATACTTAAGGATAACCCACAATAACTATTTTCCCGTGCGAAGCCGGGACGGGTCGCTAGTACATTATATAATAAGTTATTTACACGTATAATATTATAAGAGTTGTACAAGTAAGTCTTCTTCCCATTATCGAAATACGGACTGTATTGTGTTAAAAATAAAATATTTATATAATTTAGTAGAAACACGTGTATGAAATTTCTGGATAGCGTTATATAAAGCAAATAAGGAGGTTTCCCGGGAAGTTGTGAGTGGCTCTTTGTGTTGCCCATATTAGGTATTAACGAGAAAGTAAAAAAAGTTATCTTATTATAATATGTGTCTATTACACTTTTACGTCTCTATGGCTGAACGGGTTGTGATGAAATTGACAATGTGGTAGATGGTCTCATAAGAAAGCACAAAAGCCTGAATTTGTAGTAGAAAGAATTATTTTTTCTTTAATGTCATAATGTACGTATGAGGTGTATGGAGAGTATAACTATAAATAGAACCTAATTGACAAAGCAGGCATAAAGCAATGATGACGTATGATTGAATACACGCTTATAGTGCTTCAACTATTTGATAGAATTTCTATACCAAAATAGAGTTCTTAATTGTGTTGGTTCCTTTATTTATGAGGTACCTTCTACCTTACATACGTAACCAATTGGGTTTTTATTTATTATTTTCTTTATAACCTCACATACAAAAATAAAATACACATAAATAAATAAATAAATAAATAAATACAAGTGCTCTCTCTGAAGTGGGACAACCAGCTCATGATCAACCACGCTGCTGATAGTGCGGATTAATCGACTTCACACATATTATATTCTTATGGTGGAAGAAAACACCGGGAAACCCGCACACACCTGCGAAGAAATTCAAATGTTATGTGTGAAGTTGACCAACCTGCACCGTGGTCGACCAAGGCCTAGTTATCTTGATTGCAAGATAGGTTAGAGCCCTCGGTGGGGACATAATTATAGGATGTTAACGTAATGAGGTCAGTAATAGATTTACGAAATAGTAGCGTCTTAGTTACTTAAAAACAATGATGATGTAATAGGGTACAGTGGTACACTTCAATTTTTTTTATTGCTAATAAACTAGCATTGAAACCAACAATGACAAATGATATCTGCACACGCTGGGGGGGATCGACGAGACCATGCGCCCCGCAGCGCCCCCCCTCGAAGCAATTACTGTCAGCGGCGACCGAGTTTGATAGCCTATAATTAAATCATTAGTGGAGAGAGCTCGAGATAACCACCACGTCTCCTAATTTCACGGAAAACTACTAATAACCTCTGCCTGTAGCGTGTTCCGGTTTAGTCTCAGAGTGCAGATAAATTAAAGGTATCGCAATTACGCAAATATATACCGTTCCAATATAAATAATAAATAAATATGTGGGGACATCTCACACACCGCCATGTGCCGCCATCTGACCCGAAACTAGGTAGAGCCTGTACTATGGGTGTCAGACAGCTGATATACATACATATATAAATATACAACAACCACACACAAGTGCTCATGTTTGCCCTGAGCGGGATTCGAAGTCAGGCGTACTACCAACTAGGCTACGAGGCCCTCATAGGCATAGGCGTATATAGGCTAGTGATAGGAAATTAAATTGCTCGAAATATAGCAAGGGGCTTTGCGTGACATTATACGGAGCATACCACTACACTTCACTACAGCCTAGGCATACCGCACTCTTTATACCGTAGATATTTAAAATGTGTTGGTTGTATCAGTTTCGGGGTGTATTCTTACTCAAACCGGTATAACTCGCGCCAGTAAAGAAACGAATTATTACAGGTTCCCTGTCTCACGAATCACATTTGATTCAAAAGCAATATTTGTACCATTTTTATGAAGTTCTTGAATCATATATGAGAAAATTCATAGGCAAATGTAAGATGGCGGTGCCGATCATGCTCTTTCACACGCACTATTACCGTGAGTATATAGAGTATAAATAGAAAAATTTCTAGGAGGGATAGAGTAGTGTACGCCTAATCGAGTATGAACCGTAAGCACGGCTATGAACAATCCGAATATCTTCAGCGCGTTCGTTTAGTATCAAATGGTTATCGGAGCTGATTGTTTTTCCCGGTGAAAATAAGTAATTCAATAGGAGAACATTTTGAAATGTGCAGTGGTAAGTTGCAAACATGACTCGAGGAATAAATGTTATTAATTTCACCGCCCATACAACATCTGCTTACGCTTGACATAAAGGCAGCGGAGCGATGCGCGTGCTCTATGTATATTTATTCTCTAAGCGTGCCACTATTGCTGACCTTGTCACTTGTCACTTCAAACCCAGACGCAATTTTCAATTCGTTTGTTTATTGGCGCGGCTTTTAGCTGTTTTTTTTTAAATGCCTACTTGAAGTATCTGGTGGTGAAGTAGTCGCGGTCCTGCTCCCCGGTCTGTTCCACGGCCAGCTTCACGTCGCTCAGCTCCAGCCTGTGGTCGGGGCCGGCCTCCAGCGGCCAGTACCAATGGCATTTGATCTCGTTCTTTTCCACGATCTGCGCAACAAATTAAAAACATATAGAATCGTCAAAACTTTCGTCAAACTACAGGTGCCCCCACATTTAAAAAATAATAACTCGAAAAGTAATCAAAATGTCAAAAATCTAAAACGGCGAATATCTAGACGGTGTTTTGTAGGATGTATTGAAGCCATTAACTTTATTTATTATATCTCGCTAGTAGTTATTGCTGGAAAAATTGCGAAAAGTGGCCGTTTTCCGCATCTAGATATTCGCCGTTTTAGATTTTTGAAATTTTGATTACTTTTTGAGTTATTATTCTTTAAAATGTGGGGGAGCCACTTAGCACCTGTAGGCTCCTTAATATAAACATTTGTTTCGAACAGCTGAAAACCGCTGAAGGAACCGAATTTAGTTGGAAAATAAGTGAGTAGTTCTGACAAGAGCAGCGCATTGAAATATAACTATTACGTATATGTATAAAAACGGTCAAAATTCCATCTATGCCAAACTATTGATAGAACAATCTCACAAAGTGATAATTTTACTACGCACGCACAGAACACAAGTGTATCTCGCCATTTGCGTGTGTGGTAATTAGCGAAATCCATAACTGGTCATCTGCGTATCAATCAGGCAATTGGCGTTCCCGGTACTTTCCGAAATGGTTGCGATTGCGACCTCCTACACTATAGAGGCCGCTGATAAAAAATATTCAACACCCGTGTTTATTTATTGTCCTATGTCGCAAAATCTACGTGTTAAGTTTCTCAGGAATATTTTGTGTCGTATTTTATTATTGTAAATTCACTAACACAGTGCGCATAAAAAAACACAAGAATAATTTTCTGCTAACGCCTCTAGTCTCTAGATCTAGTCTTTTTATTATCCCTAATATAACAAAGTTCGCCTGTTTGACTAAACCGAAAATGGATTTAATCTTCATGTCACGGCGATACTACTCGTATTACGCTCCTTTTCTTTACAGCCCTCGGGCTACGGAAAAGATTTTTACACAAAAACAATAACGGTGCAACCGGTAAACGAAATTAAAACTTGTATACAGTATTGAAAGTCTACATTACCAAGTCACTCACGCAGTCAAGCTGCTGTGCGGTGCTGTGTATACAAGATTTAATTTCGTTTAAAAATTGTAAAATTCGTTTCGATCCGATGCCGGGCCGGCCGGTAGATGTGGTTTATTATGTAGGTGTGTGTGTGTGTGTGTGTGTGTCTTCAATTCCTTTATCCTTCGGCAGTCGTCAAAGAACATTTTATATTTATTACAAGTAGAAGTGGAAAACAAAGAGATGTTGTTCTGATTCGGATTGATACTCACTCTCCCGTAAAACTCCCTAGAGCGTTTGCGACGTGCAAACCACCCTCGCATTACAATGAGATGCAGCGAACTACTACACGCATTTACTACTACACGAAGGTAGGTAAAGGTAAAATGAAGATATATTCGCCTTTCTCAACATAGACAACTAAATAATAGTAGTAACATGGTATACAGGGCGGCGGGGGACCGATCATTGTGAAAATCCTTGGGGGAGGCCTTTGTCCAGCAGTGGACGTCTACAGACTAAGATGATGATGATGATAATGGCATACAGGGAGTAAGAGCAGCTTAGCAAATACAGCAAGGACTCGTTCAGTTAATGGTTTTGAGTAATGTTTCCCGAAAACGAAATTGTCTAAACATGTCCTTTCAGTTCATGCAAATCGTCACGCTCGGCGCTCTAAAGTCTAAAGTAAAATCTCGCATGACAGTAACGCGACTCACCTCGCACAAACTACCGGCTGAAAGCTACTGCACCACTGCACTCGCATACTTCCTCTCCGATCGTGTCTCGTGCAACGTTGTCGCAAAATAGACGAATAATAACAATACATACCACAATAAAAGTGATTACGAAAATACTTAGTGATTTAATACTTAGGATTGAAAGTGCTATACAAAAAAAGAAGAAGAAAAGAAGTAAGAGTTACTGTAATTTTAAATAAATTGTGCGAGTTGCCGACCGAGCGGTGTGTGAGCCGATGCTTGTGCCGTAATGGAGGAATAGCGGCGAGTAAAAACAAAAAATGTTGTAGTAACTCGGAGCGAGCAACTGGCATGACAGTAACTCGTATGATGCGGTCACACGGTGTAAGTAGCAGCACCTCAGTGCTAGCATGCTAGCTCGCACCAACAAGACATTGCACGAATACCCGGATTGGTATAATTCTAAACTGGGAACAACACGTCTGTCTGACCGGATGAGAATTAATTATGAAAACCTGAACGGCTAAGAAAACATCTTCATTAATTATAAACCCTATCCAGCGGAGAAGTTTGTGATCTCTGACCTTAGAACAAATTGCACACATCGTACTTACTTGAAGTATCCCGTATGTTACGAACCGACTTCATTACGCCACCCACGCTTCGAGTGCATACACGCCCACGCTGCACAAATTACGATGCACTATGTGTCCAGCGAACATAGAAACATAAGCATTATTTATTTTCTCACTCAATACACTTAAGTGCGCAAACAATATATATTAGGCGATGTAGTAGACATTTTATTCTTTTTCTAGTATTTCCTGGATTTAACTAGTATATCGTATGTCAAAAGAAGCAAGAAACCGGTGAAGTGCGAGTTGAACTCTCGTGGAGAGGGATCCGTACACAAGAAGTTCTTCAACATAAACCGACACAAATTGCCTGCTTGAGTTGAAATTTGGTGCACGTATGCAAATCCGTGACTCAAAAACGGCTTTCATTTTTATTAATTTTAAACATGGAGGTCATATTTGAGCAGGGAATTAGAGTAAAGTTTAGCAAGTGACATCACGTGACACATCAATTAAAAGGGCGTGGCTTCGATAACGTTCTCAAGTATATTTTACTAAATGTTACACGCCGCCTTTGGATTACTTGTTCACTCACATACGTGTACCAAAGAACTCAATCGGTCCATTAGTTTAGCAGGAAATTGGCTGTGACAGAACGGATGGACGGACAGACACACGAGTGCTTCTATTAGCGATCCGTGTTTGTTTTTTAGATACGGAACCCTAAAAATACTTTTACAGCTAGGACGGTATATTGAGTTTAGGTGTACTACCTACGTAAATCTACTTAAAACAGGAACTTGTAGTTGCAGAATAATATTCTAAATTCGAATCCATTTGAAATTGACGGCCTCGTAGCTTAGTTGGTAGTACGTCTGCCAACGAAGCACAAGGTCGCGGGTTCGAATCCAGCCCAGGGCAAACAATCGTGTTGTAACGACCGTAACCCTATGAAATTAGAAACTATGCAAATAGATCGTAGAAAGATGATTTTAATGTATTTAAAAAGGCTTATAAGTTTTTTTTTTTTTTCGAAAAACCAAAAAATGCGATAAAATAGTAAATGAGAGACAAGCTTACGTTTAAAACATCTAATAGCACTTAATAAGCTCAATACAGAACGAATATAACGTATATGGAACTAATTCGATATTTACCTTTTCCCATTAATTGAGCTGAATTATACGTTCTTGTATTGTTAATAACTCAAAAACTAAAAGAGATAGCGCAATCCTGATTACTGATTTGGAATCGTGATAAGGGACACTATCAAAATTATGAGTTTGAGAATTTTTTATTATTTTTTGTTTTGTTGCGCGGACCTCCGTATCGTAGCGCCCGGCCCGTATACTCGGGGCGAGGGAGGCCGGTGTACCTCAAAATGGTCGGTAGCCAGTTTCAAAGTGAGGAGAGGTGAATTCCTCGTTAATGCTCACTAGTACAACAGATACGCAAAAATAGAGAGAAATTTGCTATTTAAGTGTCCACAGGCAACTCGACTCGCCCTGTCATTTCAGTTCCGCTGTTATTGACCGAGATGAACGCCTGCCAGGGTTAGTATGAGTGGAAAGTTTGGAATAGAAGTAGTAGAAGTAATAGAAATAGAAGACACCCTGAGGAAAGTCGATCAAAAGGTTGTACATAAACACGACTCCCAATGACATCAAGTAGGTATTAAGACCACACATTAAAAAATAGAATAGAATACACTTAAAGCTACTCATTAACATAGAAAATCAAGTTATATACACCCCCTTTTCAAAAAAGCCGGTCGATTCACAAAACTCGAAGATTGCGCTGTCATTTTTAAAATCGCAATAAGTATCAAGTTCTAACTTATTTGACCCTTCTACTCGTATATTTTCAAGCCGTGTGAGATATGCATTCCAAATAAAGAATAAACGAATAGAATGACTATACTTTTGCAGCTTTAAAATTTAGTTTAAATAAAAAGAGTTTATGCATAAGCGAATATAACTAGGACGTGGACGTCTTTCGGCTGAAATGATGATGATAAATATAACTAGGTCTCGATTTAAGTCGACATAAAACAGTTTGCTAGCTAAACTAGAAAGATATGGTAACCTAATATTTGCATGCCTAGAAGGTTGAATACCGGACATTACACCAAATATTGACATCTTGATAATAGGGAAGTGTCCTGGAAAAATAAAAATCTATTCTAAATTAGTCCGTCAGCACAGAAGAAAATAATAGTACTAACCCGTACAGAAAGGACACTCACCCCCCCGCGCCAAAATGAGTATATAGCGCCCCAAGCCCCGCACCCCGCAGGAGCCGCGGAACTCTACCAGGGGTGTTCTGGGGTGTTTTACATAGCGCCTAGCGCCATTGACTTGTAGTTGATATTCAGTTGTTATTCAAAAAGAAGTAGCATGTCAAAACGTGTTTTCTGTATGGAGTGACAATGGTCCAAGAAAACAAGGTTTTGCAAATTGACCACGTGACTGACACAAGCCTACATCATTTTGCGCCGTTCATCCTTGTCTATTACACGCATTCGACAAGGATGAATAGGCAAAATGACGTAGAAATGACGTAGACTTGTGTCAGTTACGTGGTCTATTTGCAATACCTTGTTTTCTTGGACCATGGGAGTGACCAACCAGTGCCGTCAGTTAGATTATCGAAAAAAAATGAACACGTATTTTTTTTTTCAAATGTAGAAGAGTTCAAGAGTGCTATGACGTCACTTTTACCGTACAATTTGTATGGCGACGACGCAACGTGTCGTCACTGGAAATTTCAAAGTACTGTATCGTCGGCATTTTTCGTTTACCAGACAAAAAAATAAGTGTACGTTATTTTTTATTCATCTAAAGACTAATTAGATTTTTCAGGGCACTTTGTTTCTAGCAATTAAACGATTTGATTTGTTTGAAAAAAGCAGATGGCCGCCATAATCAAAATGGTGGCACTCTAGGCGGCATAGGCAGCTATTGGAAAAGTAATCCCTCTGAATAAGTACAAATATTGAATGTCATTTACATCAGATCTTGGGATGACTTTGTTTGTCTTGATAAATATTTGTAACAGCCTCCGAGACTGAACGGTAAAACGTTATTTTATTATAATATACGTTACGGAGGTTAATGATTTGAATTTCGTAGTCCCATTAGATAACAAAATTAATTTTCCAAGTTTCTTTACTACATTACAAAACTATATCACCCGATTGTCCTAATAATCATATTTTATGTTAAAAAAGGCACTGCGTACGAAAATAAACTATGACTATTACTTACGAAAATAATAATAATGAGGCCAAGGTAAATAGACCTTAGGCGGTTTATGTCAGGGTAAGTAAAGACGTTTCTGATAAGCCCCGCGAAAATAAAGCGAGCAGCCTTTACCGTGTTGCCGATTAAAACCTTTCTTAATACTTAATTTCCTTGTCATCGAAAAAAAAAATTCAAAATTAAAAAAAAATTCAAAATTCAAAATTATTTATTTTCTTTAAACAAATGGTTATGAATTACAAGTGGTTGGAGTTTCCTTTTAAGCAAAAGATTTTTGCCTGTGCCAGGAAACCCCGCTCTTCTAAACAGAGGTAAAGAAAATAACTTAAATCTAGGTATTACCAACTATACTTTATATAATATCTATGTCTAAGGTGTGGAGAGTGTGGAAGTATCGATGACTAGCTGTATCCGCCATCTTATTACTATATTAGGTCCTTACCTATGAAATTGCCGTTCAGTATCAAAAAAGTGAAACAAGTTTTTTTTAATGAAATTATTATTTAATCAATCGAAGTATGCGCCGTTGTTATCGATACACTTCCGCCATTTTATAGGCAGATCATTGATACCTTTGGAAAAAAAATCATGGGAGCGAGAGTCTATGAACTGTTTGAAGGCGGTTTTGACTGCCTCATCAGATTTGAAATTTTTTCCTTGTAAAAAGTTATCCAAATTTTTAAAAAAGGGGTAATCGGTTGGGGCACAATCTGGAGGGTATGGTGAGTGACGCAGATCTTGCCCCAACCGATTACCACTTTTTTCAAAATTTGGATAACTTTTTACAAGGAAAAAATTTCAAATCTGATGAGGCAGTCAAAACCGCCTTCAAACAGTTCATAGACTCTCGCTCCCAGAATTTTTTTTCCAAAGGTATCAATGATCTGCCTATAAAATGGCGGAAGTGTATCGATAACAACGGCGCATACTTCGATTGATTAAATAATAATTTCATTAAAAAAACTTGTTTCACTTTTTTGATACTGAACGGCAATTTCATAGGTAAGGACCTAATATCTTACCATTATTGCACAGACGTAAAGACAAATGAGACCAGGCAACGCTAGTAGAGATAGGCTTACCTTAGAATAGAATAGAATATACTTTATTGCACACAAGTAAATACAACAAACATAATTAAAGCAACACAGGTGTACAAAAGGCGGCCTTATTGCTAAGGTAGCAATTTCTACCAGGCTTACCTTGTTGAGCATGAGGATAGCGCGGCTGCCCTGCTCCCACACCATCAGCCAGAAGTGGCTCACGGTGAATGCCAGCGGTCCCTGGGTCAAGATGTACTTGCGCCTGGCTCGTTCCAACTGACACAAAAAACACACTGTCAACCATACAGAATTCAATTCATAATATTATAAAATATAATGGGTGTGTCTAAAGACTTGTGCAAACAATCACATAGAATATATTATTTTAGATACGCCCAACGCTTGTTTTCCTTCCGGACCTACTGCTCAACTAGATTGCTTAACATTTTTATAGACAACCCGGTCTACTAAACAATTTCTTGAAACTGCTGGCGGAAAATTATCCATACATCGCGTAGGACCTATTTTAACCCACCACATAGAAACAGAGAGGTGTTATAAGTTTGAGTATATATCTTTGTGGCATCGTAATTCTAGAACGGATGAACCGATTTTGATCTAGTTTTATTTTTGTTTTGGGCTTGTTGAGATTGTACTTAGCTAAGTTATATCTTCAGTCAGTAAAAATGAACAGGTTTTTTATAGTTGATAAAGGGAAAGGGTGAATTTTATGTTATGACTCTAGTCGATTCAAAATTGGTATCCAGTTGCTTCAATGACTTGACCTGGTGCCGGGTGTGCCGGGTAGTACGAAGGATACCTAAGTTCTCATCAAATGCAGAGGCGTACCGAGTTTCATGTGACTGCGGCGGAGGTTTGAAATGTGACGGCGTTAGTGGACAGGGCTCGAGACAAAAAACCGAAAATCGATACATAGACGTTTGGAACACAGGTACTTTACGTCCAAACAATCATTTTGATCGGCAGTTCCCAAAAATATTCCCATTTGAGGCAGGATGAAGTCATAATTTATTATATGGGTTTTTTTTTTTCAAAACCTATCGTGTATGGCACGAAATATATAGTATGGTATCAAATGAAAAGGCTTCTTGAGCCTGTCTTAAAAGTATAGCACATCATTACTTTTCAGTTAACTGTTTTATAAGAATCCATAAAATGTTTTCCAAATATACCAAGTGGGCTTCTCCAGGTAGGAAGCGGCTAAGCCTTTTCTTGTAAAATTACGCCAAATGTTTTAGAATATGCCTGTGTCTGACGTCAAAAAGGCGAATTGGAAAAGTTTATATTTTCTGTAGGGCAAAATATGGCCAACATAGTAAAAATAAAATAAAAAACTAAATAAACGTTAACGGGGGCGAACGAAGCCGCGGGGCGGGCAGTATTATAATAAGTTTATAGATTAAGATAAAAACTAAAGAACAATAATATGATTTCTAACAGGATAATGTAAATCGCTTTGCGGACGGTGGTTATAATATAGATCGATTTGCACACATTAATTAGCGTTAAGACATTTTCAAAACATGTAATATCAGCCAGGCGTTTTATTTAATTTGTCTACAGTTAACGATTTTTCGAAAAATAGAACTTATTAGCGACTAATCAACATGTGTGCAAAAAACCAACTCATTCGAGACCTGCATTTCTCAAACCGGGGTTCAAAATGGCAGTCAACCACCAAAATGGCGGAATATTTTGCGCGGGCACTAACACCGCCTCGCCGCGCCGCCGATTCAATATGGCGGAGGGAAGCCACAAAATGGTGGACATAGACATAAAATCTTCGGACAAAGAATAGGTACACACACATACATAAATTCATAATAATACAGAAATAAAAATAACTGAGATTAAGCACAAAGATCACGCTTAGAACATAGGAAACAAATACTTTATGAAATTTAATAAAATAAAGACCCATGATATAAAAATACATCTTAAATAGTATTATAGTATACAGATAAGAACTGAAAATTAAACATACAAATCACACAGCAATAAGCAAACGAAATCAGCTCTACAATATACGTGCCCAGAGTGCACCAGCCTACCCTGAATTATAGGATGAATAGGTCTTAGCCAGCCACGCTGGCCCAGTGATATATTATCGTCTTCACGCCAGCTTAACATCTGTGCAGTTGTAAGTAGGTTTCTTTACGATATTTCCCTTTACTGTAAAAGCACTAGAGCACACACCGACACGTGATGTGGTTCTCAAACCCATGCGACTAAATAACTAACTCAATAATAAATATAACAACCCAATTATCACAGCTTGTGACAACATTTTTAAATGCAACTCTATCTGTTGGCCTAACATAAAAAATAGCTTTCACTATAAAAAATACAAAGTAATAAAATAAATTACCTTAAAATCTCGAAGTGAATCACAAAATTATATTTAAAGTACATGAATCAGTTTCAGGTCCCAGCGGCGATAAGTTGCCCTCCTTTCCCTAAAGCACAGGAAATCATTTATGCTTCAATAATTTACTGCATTAATTTAAGTTAATTAAAAACAAAGTGACAAATAGTTAAGTCAGTTAAAAGTAATAAAAAAGCCTTTTAGTGTCTAATCTAATTTAATTACCAAAAACGAACATAAGTTAAATAAGGATCATGCAAAGTAAAAGGACGGACACGCCATTTTAAATCTCGTGTCATTGAAAAGTTTGAAAGTTGCAGTAATTTATAAAGCTCACAGATAGTGAAGGCGGAAGCGAAGGCGGCTTATCGTCGCTGGGGCCTGCGTCCGACTGGGAACCGGAACACAAAACGCTTACAGTTACCACTAACGGGCGGCGTCTAATCCCACCGTAAGTAAAGTAGTAATCGTCAAGTAAACCAATCAAACGCGAGCACACATGCTTACTACGTTGTAACCGGGCTGTAGCCTACAAGCGCGCTGCGGATTGGTCGATTGTAAGCAAAAACTTAACAAACTTAACCAACCAAAACTATTAAAATTAAGCAATCATCAAGATCAATTGACAAAACACACAAAAAAAAAAACATACGCGTCGAATTGAGAACCTCCTCCTTTTTTGAAGTCGGTTAAAAACAACACTTTCGCAATACAGCAAAATTGTAAATCGCATTCGCATCGCATAATCATATTTTTGTTGCAATAAGTTAGTACTGTACATGAGAACGTCGGTAGCCCAGTTTCTAGGAACGTCATCTACCATTTGAGAGGCGCGGCACGGGTTCAAGTCTTGGCACTCACAAATCTGATTTCGATTTCCGGAATTTATTATATTATATACGTTTATTGGACGCTACGACAGGAAAACAGAGTGAAGAAACCTACACACCACTTGCGAGGAAATTCAGAGGTTGTGTGTGAAGTTGACCAACCTGCACTTGGCCAGCGTGGTCGACTAAGGCCTATTCATCCCTGATCCAGGGTAGGCTCGAGCCCCTTGGTGGAGTATTGGCTGTAAACGACTTTAACGTCGTAAAATATCGTCCATCACATTAAGAACAAACACAATAATCTGTTATGCTATACAAGAGAACAAAGCGTCGTCAATAAGAATACCTAAGTAGGCAATTGACATCAATTGAATGGTTTAAAAAATATTCGCGGAAGGATCAGATGCTTGTATTCGAGATACGTATACGTATATCAAAATCCGTCATCCACATAGAAAATATTCATATCTCCAGTGTATTTAAAAAATAACGTGACGCTTCTTAAAGAACTTCTGAAAGTTCTCGAAGGTAAACGTGAAACATTGTTCAAGAAGAAAACTTCGTACACGTTGATTAGCCACGTTTTTAATTTGCAATTTTGTTGTATCGTTGTACTACTAATTTCTAACGTTCTTGGACATTGCTTGGGATTCCAAGTTTTTGGTACACAAAGAAAAGTTTTCTGGAGAACTTTTTCTTCGGAATTTGGTTACCGAACTACGCTACCTTCATTTAAATTTTTGGTACCGGTTTGCTGTTGTTGGTAATCACGTGGACAGTCCCTAGTTTTTATGCCTTAGTGCATGGCTCAATTTGTCAACAGCTCTTGCGAAATCTGTTTTGTTCGAACAACGACAGTAAATAATAAACCGTTACGGTAAGGTTTGGTAAGATTCTTTGGATGTGGTGATACATTCATATTTAAAAGTACGTACTCACGCAGACGCAAGAAAGAGCAGACAGCAGCGAGACAATGCCCGACTTTATGTGCAGGTTGTTACATAGAAAGCGAGCTCCATTAGTGTTACAGCATGCATATAAATTCGGAAAAATTCGGATCTCGGTCGGGATCATTGGATTCGGGCTTTTAATGTTGTAAAAACCTGGCCAAATACTGTGTTGTGTTACTATCGGCAGACTTAATTCTACCTTTTCTCTGGTAGTTATTTATTCTTTTGTGTCGTACGATTGTATTGTATCGAGCTGCGTAAAAGAGATAAAAAGATTATGTCCTGTTGTTGTAAAAATAGATCTAAAGCTTTATAAACCTCTTGAAGTAAACAGGTGTAGGTGTTATTGTAGACCGATTCTGAGCTTTTACCTCGTATTTTTACTTGTTAATCCATCAAAGGATCTTTTAACCAGAATATAAGCCTACCTAATCTTCTTCAACATTCTGAAATCTCGAACTATTCCTTTACCACTTGTTTTTGAAGCCGGATTACACATTGTATTTGCTCCGGCAGTAGGCATACTATTCAGACACACATACGTATATTCTTATACCATTTTTTTGGGTCGGCGCAATGACGCAACGATTTTGGGCGAATTTTGGGACCAAAATTAAGGGTAAATCGGGCTTTTGGTGGGATGCAAAAGGATTATGGCAATACTTTCTTTCATAGGAGAGCCTTATCATTAAATTAATAACTTTTATCCAATTTGTTTAGTATCCACTGTAATTATTTTAAAAAATTGGAAGACAATTTTGGATTGTGGTCTTAGTACAACAGTGGACTGTTGTAGGCTATCGTAGTAGTAGTATGATAGTATATTACCTTTTTTAATAATAATAGTGGGTCAGCCCGAGTGGACGAAAGTGGGTGAAAAAGTAATGCATGAAGTTTTCTCCCTCAGTTCTGCAAGACGTGACAGAAGGGTCAAAAGCTTGCCGCGCTGCGTAAATGCTTTTTGTTTAGATTTTATAGACAAAAATATAATTTTGAACCATAATTAAATAAAACCATATAGTCGAAGAAGAAGAAGGAGGTCTGCCCATCAACATAGACGTGAATCAAAAGAATGTTATGTTCGCCGCCGACGAGTCGACGTTGTGTGGACGCTAGCACGAAAACGACGCTCGGAAAACGCTAGTGTGGGGGGTCTCTAAATGGACTCCGTCCACAGCCCGCGTTCGTGCAACTCTGCCAATTCGCAGCGCAACTATTGAAGAGCTTCCTCTCGGTTTACACGAGAGGCGAAGCAATTACACCACATTACAATAGAACAACATGACAATCGGAATTAAAACAATATTTCGATAAATGCTGATAAATGTCTTACGCTTTCTTTCACGCCTAACTGGATTGTGATAGATAATGTAATTCTGGGTATCACATCGTAGTTTATTTTAAGTACGAATAATATGGTATAAATAAATATCGTTAAACTTTTATTTTTTTCTGTACCTTTCTAAATATTTTCATCTTACAAATGAATTAGAAAATCGGTAAACAACTCTTTGGTACATGACAGGACTCAAACCTACATCCTCCGCACGAAAAACAACGGCGGGTGTACCCACTACGCCACCGGCAACTGTAAGTACAAATTGATCCAGCTATTTATAATTTAATAGGAGAAAAATACACAGAAAGCGCCGGTTGATTACCTTTACGAGCACGACGTCGTCGTAAGCGCATAAAGAAGCAGCTTGCAGCGGCTGAATATATCAACCCATAGCTACTGGCTGTCAAACCATTAGGTCTCCAGGTGTTTAAACAAAGAGAAGAAAAAGAAACACTACTTCAAAATTGATACTAACCCTATGCGTAGATAATTTGGTATTCGGTGAGCTGACGGCGACTTATCTCTATTACAGTTATTTTTACAGGCACGTATGAATGCGTTTCCATAATATATTTTACTTTGAAAAGACATCGTAATTGTATACCTATTCTGATTGATTCAAATAATTCTGACAAAATTCGAACAAATCCAAATATTTAGAATTAATATTTGAACGTTGTTAAAAAAAAACTTTATCGTTAACCGCCTATACCTGAAGGTTCGAGCTTACTGCTGAACTAGGGTTTAATTAATAGGTTTTAGTCGACCACGTTGGCCCAGTGCAGGTTGGTCAACTTGACACACAACATTTTAATTTCTTCGCAGGTGTGTGCGGGTTCCCGGTGTTTTCTTTTTCACCGTAGGAATATTATATGTGCGAAGTCGACTAATCCGCACTAGCAGCAGCGTGGTTGATCAAGGACTGACTGTCCCACTTCAGAGAGAGCCCTTGGATGTGATGAACAAATTATAAATAAAAACCCAGTAGGTCATGTATATAAGGTACCTTATAAAGGAACCAACACAATTGAGTCTCGAATATTATTTTGCTATTATGGTATAGAAATTCTATTAAATAGTTGAAGCACTATTAAGCGTGGATTCAAATGGATTCAATCATACGTCAATATTGCCTTATTCTTGTAGCTTCGTCTATTAGGTTATTATTACGTTCCAAAAATAGGTATGGTCACCATAAAATCCATTATAGTTCAACATAGAAGAGAAAATAACTCTATACCTAACATTTTCAATTTTCCCGTTCAACCGTATGCGTAGAAGCCATAGAGACAGACACATAAGACACCACTTTTTTCACTTTCTCGTTAATACCTAATATGGGCAACACAAACAGCCACCCACAACTTCCCGGGAAACCTCATTATTTTACTTTATATAATGATATCCGAAAATTTCATTAACGTGTAAATAATAATGTTATTTTCAACACAATACTTATTTCGATAATGTAACGAATACTTACTTGTAAATATAATAAACTTACTAGTATACGTAAAAATAACTTAGTAGCTCGACGCTTACATCAAATTATTGTACTGCGATATCGAATACACACACGTATACAATATCTTGCGTGTAGTCCTGACGATTTGATACGTCGCGTCGTAGTCCGTAGCTATGTGCTACGATATTGCTACGACGACGACCCAATCTTTGTAACCGACCGAAGCATATTTTTTCAATAATATACTCAAAATATGTGACGTTCTACGTGCAAAGGTACCTTATGGCGGGTTTTAGTATAAAGATAATCTTTTTGGATTTGATTAGCTTATTAGGATAGGATATGCGTAACACAATACCGACCATGCAGGATTAAAACGATACAAAAAGGAAAACATCGTGTAACAAAAAGTGTGTAGTCGTTTAATCGGCACCAAGCCAGCGTAGTTGACTGAGTTAAGACTAACCTTTAAGTAGACTAGACCACACATGTTGAAAAGTAGATCATATTATGGTTTGGTAATCACGTGGTGGTGATTAAGAAATATCGAAAGTATTTGTTCCATATCATCGGCAATAATAGTGTACCACAGTTCCATCGAAAGTTGAACTATGGTTGATTCAAAGATACTAGTTAGTTATTGATAGTAGCATTAGTTAAATCGCAGGTAGGAATGTAATACTATAAAATCTATAAAAAGCGCGGGATTCGCGATTGATCCAAAGTGAAAATAGATTTGCAAAATCTCATTATAGTGACAGTAACAAACTTAGAAGGTGGAACGTGGCTCTGACGTCAGAACTATAAGATAACTTGTTGCGCCGCAAAAGGCGGCGTGGCGTGGAGACTTGTTTTTTTAAAATTCAGGCTCTTCACTCTTCCGGCCAACCCGGCTATATGCCGGTCCACGCAATGCAAGCGTATATACAGATCAAATAAACCGCGGTCCTTTTCAATGATAACTTGCAAGTCATTTGACGTATTCAGTATCAGTACATAACACTTGCAAATCTTGCAATCATAGTATAATAATTCGGGCTTGAAAGTATTATAAAAAATCTTTTATTACTATTCCCGAAATTTTAAGAGATTTTCCTTTTAAAACAGTGTATTTCTTTAATATCAAAACGCACAGTCCACTCTCATGAGGGATCATCCTCTATTCGTATCGGTTGAGATATTGACAGACATCTAGAGAATATTCTGAAGGTGCTTATAGGCTCGAGGCTGGCAGACAAGCTGCACTAACGAACCCTTCTGGCTTCTGTACATGTTGATTTGGGTCTTCTAATACAAAATTAACTGTATTTCATGATTTTCAGTTAGTTTCACTTTGAAGCCGACTTAATTTTTTTGGTAAAATTTTGTTTTCGTAACTGTCTGTACATTCTATAATTATTATTTTAAGGCTGTACAGTACAACTTGATTGCATTAAATTGATACTCGAAATCCAGAGATTTCTCACAGCTACATAATGGAATTAATTCCGTGCTTTCACAAAACATTGCGGGATTCTTCGATGTAGTATTTTTGTGATGGTTGAAGCCTCCAAAAAGGCAATATCAAATTATCTAACTGATTGTATGTAGGCGGTCGAAAGTGACTTTCACAATCCAATTTTATTTCGGTAGCGTATTGATTAAGAACCTTACACTAAAATCAGAAAGACGCTAATTTAAACCCTGCTACATTATATTGTGTCATTGATTTTAAAATTCATATGTAGGTACGAGTTTTCAAACTCTACTACTCGTACCAAGGAATCTTTTAATTGTGTAATTGTCTACATTAACTGTAAAAAAATACAAGTGAAATCGACCTGTTTACACTGGTCGACTAAGGATTATCTCCATCCAAAGAAGGCTCTAGCCCCTTGGTAGGGAGGTGTATTGGCTGATAGCAGTTAGAACGAACCAAATACTCGTATCTTTGTAAATCGCAATGAAGAAAAAAACGATTTTTCTAATAGAACATATTAACCTGATATTTTTAATGAAAAGTTGCTTTACATATTCGATATTATAATACAAAGGATGATGACCATTTTGATATGTCCCCCCCCGTCCCCCCCCTCCAACAGATCTTTTGTATGTGTCAATAGGTTCTTGTGGATCTATAGAAAGGCTAGTAACCAGTTTTAACTTCATGATCAATGGGATTTAAAAATAAAAGTAAGATTTTTGCTAGGTGTTATCTTGCCTTTAATAAACCAAGTACCTACAAAAGATTTTTAAAGTTTTTATCTATGTAGGAGTACCATGTACTTACAGTTAAACAGATAATTATTGTTTATCATTAGCCTATAAATGTCCAGTGCCTAATGTTACCTTACAGTCTGTTATTTTAGGTTCCAATATTAATAGCAAGACGATTATTTTCTCGGAATATCCCGCTTCTTTGAAAGTTGTTGCCATAGTAAAAAGTAATCACATAGCTAAGACTCATGTACTGAGATACATTTCAAATCTGTTGGTCGATGTTATTAGTTTTTTTGTATTTTGGGGGGACGTTTGTACTTAATATAGTGGAGGCCCGAGACCCTCAGTATAATTTCATCGTATCGTCAAAATAGATTGTTCGAAAAATTTATCATGTATCTTAGAAAAAAATATTCGTTTGTAACCAGCTCTTATTTTATAGTTTGCTCACTCTTTTGCTAAAAGAAAAGTGGTATATACAAAAGGCGCGTGGGTTTACTCGATTCAGCTTCCGAGAATTTTTACATTCGACGATACGATGATATTGCGATTAGTGGTTTATTCAAGTGGATAATTGCCGGAAATCAGAAGAAGGAAACAGGAAAAAGCAGACAAATACTCAGAAATTATTATTAATATTTAATATCAAACGAGAATTATATATCTGGTTAATGATTTTCTCAAATGATGTCCGAAACATGCGCCTCAAATGATTATCCATGCTTGTTCTTTTAGGTTTCTTAACGAGGACCTTTTTGCCCCAACAACGGCCGGCAATGCGATTCATTGTCATGTAAAATCTCAAAATTAAAATTCAACTTCTCTCTCTCAATCATACAAAGTGGCCGGTCACGTCACTGAAGTTTGTTTGAAACGTTGAATATAATTTTTGAGAAATCAACCTATGTTCCTTGGATAAAGTTGTTTAGTTTCATGAGTACGGCATGTATTTAAATCGATATCATAAAAAAATGCACATCAAAATAAATGGTGTGCACTCTAAACCTAACCTAACCAATGTTTAGTGTGCAATCCAGTTATTTTGGTGAGCGAGCATTTATTATTTTTTTGAGCGAAGTTTTAATATTTCCCATACAGTATTTGGTAACACTCTGTATGACCTGTATACATATATGTGCGAGAACGACCAGCACTCGACTGGATTTTCATTACAACGCGACCTTTACACCCTCTTACAAATATGTCGAAAGGAAAGTATGTGACCTTTAATTTTTATACACTTTTTTTATCACGCGTATTGTGAAATCCCACACAACGTTCGTGGAAATTATTGTATACTCTCTGTACGGAATTTGAATCGATTTTGATTATTTTTCTTATTTATTTAAGATACGTACTCCTCGTCTAGCGCAGTGGCTATGTCAAGCAACAATAGTCTTCAACAAGCTGTTAATAATGATTAATGAATGACCGACCATACTAAAAAATATATTTACTTTTTTTTCTGACAATTTATTTACGAGTATATTTTCTAATATGTGATAAATAAAACTAAACTAACTAATGACTAAACATAGACAACTAAAACAACAAGACAGCTACAATGCAG
The DNA here is from genome assembly GCA_948473455.1 of Teleiodes luculella. Taxonomy (NCBI): domain Eukaryota; kingdom Metazoa; phylum Arthropoda; class Insecta; order Lepidoptera; family Gelechiidae; genus Teleiodes; species Teleiodes luculella. The sequence continues at coordinate 6,125,079 of OX419582.1, forward strand.
ACTAAAACTCGTTAATAGCACATGTATGTCCCCATCAAGGGACCTATCCCGAAATCAGGGTGAATAGGCCTTAGTCGACCGCTCTGGCCCAATTCGGGTTAGTCAACTTCACACACAACCTTTGAATATTTCGCAGGTGTGTGCAGATTTTCTCACAATGTTTTTCTGCACCGCAAATGCGTAAAATACACGTACATAATGAACCCAAAAATCGAAAACACATTGATACGTGCCGAGGCTTGACCCCATGAACTTCCGAACGGCAGTCAGCAGCCCTAGCCACTTGGCCACCGACGACGCTTTTTAAAGACTAAAACTACTCAATGAGGAAGTGTCCTAAAAAAATCTAATTAGTCCGTCAGTTAGATTACTAAAAAATAATGTACACGTATTTTTTTTTTCGTCTGGCAAACGAAAAATGCCGACGATACAGCACTTTGAAATTTCCAGTAACGACACGCCGCCATACAAATTGTACGAAACAAGTGACGTCATAGTACCCTTCTCATACATTTTGATTCGGTAAATCTTCGTCAAATTGAAAAAAAAAAAAAACGTGTTAAATTTTTTTCGTTAATCTAACAAAGGGATTAATTAGAATCGATAACTTTTTTCCGAGGACACTTCCCTATTGCTAACAGTGAGATTTCATTTTCAAACCATTGTACAATCTATACTGTAAAGCATTTATTTTGCATGCCAATTATTACTATGTCCCCCCCGTCGTCTAAGATATACCTATTCATATGTACCAGCCGATATCAGTTTGTTAGCGATGTTCGCTTAATGAATCGCGTCATAATACCCGCGATATGGGCCGGCTCCGTCAACTATCTATCGATGTAGCACGTCCAGGGCCGCCCTCAGGGATGATGTGCTTATCGCTCAGCCCCCGGCTCTCGGCCCAGGCACGAACCGGATCACAACCACTAGTTGCTAGGCGGCCGCGACCTTCTGCACCGAACGAAAAGCTAAACGTGCAATGTGTTAGGAAACGACTTTAACACTGTAATGAAGCTCAAATAACGCAGAAGTAACGCAAAGGGCTCGAAAATAACGTAAAATATGACAATAATACTATAACGTTCTGGCAACCCGCCGCCGCCACCGCGCTGAGCTATGGCTGGGGGTGAGGCCTCATTGCCGGCGAGGCATCACCATGCCAACATGCTACATAATTGATAAACAAATTTTGCAGCAAAATGCTTTGATAATTATTTAGCCTCGATGTTGCCTCGGCGTAAAATAGGCTGCCGCATGCCGCATAATATATATTTTCTATTTGTAGCATACCACAAGACACTTTTTACTTTTTAACAGATATCGTCTGTAGATGCGGGTTCGAGTCCTTGCCTAAGCTCAATGTTCTTAATTTTTCGCTTCACTTATAACTATTATATTAATGTCGAAGCGAATCGTAAATTTTGCTTACGAAAACGTACTTATATTTTATAAATAAATAAATAATGTAATGTACGCACGTTTGCAAGAAAAAGTTATGTTTTACGAATATTTATTTTTCCCGGTGTACTGGTCAAAATGAACTCTAATCGACGATGCGATACCATGAATAGAAATAAATTGGCATTTATACATCCTTGCTAAATGTTTTAAATGAGAAAGTGTTTGTTTTGCGTGAAGCGTTTGCGACCGATTGCTAGCAGGAAAACAGAAAATTTGTTAAGTGTTTCAGACATGAATGTTGTATTTATACGAGTATATAAACCCTGTTTTAATATTTTACAATGAAATATAATGAAATCAATGGGAGGAACATACGGTAGTTAGTTAGCCCGTTCATTTTAAATAACTGCATTAGGATATCACTACATAGTATAAAACAAAGTCGCTTTCTTTGTCCCTATGTCCCTATGTATGCTTAAATCTTTAAAACTTCGCAACGGATTTTGATGCAGTTTTTAGGGTTCCGTAGCCAAATGGCAAAAAACGGAACCCTTATAGATTCGTCATGTCTGTCTGTCCGTCCGTCCGTATGTCACAGCCACTTTTTTCCGAAACTATAAGAGCTATACTATTGAAACTTGGTAAGTAGATGTATTTTGTGAACCGCATTAAGATTTTCACAAAAAATTAGAAAGAAAACAATAAATTTTGGGGGGTCTCCATACTTAGAACTGAAACTCAAAAAAAAATTTTTCATCAAACCCATACGTGTGGGGTATCTATGGATAGGTCTTCAAAAATGATATTGAGGTTTATAATATCATTTTTTTCTAAACTGAATAGTTTGCGCGAGAGACACTTCCAAAGTGGTAAAATGTGTGTCCCCCCCCCCCTCTATCTTCTAAAATATGGGAACGATAAAACTAAAAAAAATAAATGATGTACATTACCATGCAAACTACCAACGAAAATTGGTTTGAACGGGATCTAGTAAGTAGTTTTTTTTAATACGTCATAAATCGTAAACCGCAATTTCCCTTTCACTATTACTAAAACATCGATCAAAGTTACAACGAACTACAAGAACTTTTATATTATGTTACTTGCTGATACGGAACCCTTCATGGGCGAGTCCGACTCGCACTTGGCCGCTTTTTTTTAAATAGATAGAGTGATTCAGGAGGAAGGTTTATATGTATAATACATGCATAATATACTTAAGAATAACCCACAATAACCATTTTCCCGTGCGGAGCCGGGGCGGGTCGCTAGTTACTAATATAACTCCACTCAATTCTGATCAATTGCACATCTAGTGCAGGCTCCCACCGGCACCCCGTTTAAAAAATTTGCGTACCGCCAACTGTTGATTGATTTGTGTTCTAGAGACCTTTAGCTATATAAAAGTGCATGTTGTCACGAGCGAGCGTGTTAGGTTTCCGTTCTAGCCGAGCATCCTCAAACCTCATATAATATATATGACGAAAAAAAAATAAAAAAAATAACCGTGTGGGGTATCAAATGAAAGAGTATAATGAGTAGATTGCAAATATATAACATGTTGCTATATCCGCCCTTCCTATTCAATGTTATTTAAAAAATAAATTTTCGAAAGTAGCGTCGAGCATACTTTGCATAGCTGTAGATTGAAAACTTCTGAATTAATATTTAATAAAATACATTCTTATCATCGTAGAGAAGGAAGAAAGTTGATATAACAATGAACATGAAAATAAAATAAACCTTATCTTATAATTTTGTTGTAAGTTCGCTAGCAGAAACAGTCAGCCATGCTGCTACGGCGTAGCGAGCAAGCCCAAACCGCTACGGGGTTTAGCTCTACGCGCTACGATGGCGTAGCGGATCTACCGAACGAGTAGTTGCTCAACTTTTGCGAAAAACATTTGCCAACATTTTCTCTTAACTATGTGGTGAAATGAAATTACAATAAATCTAATATACAAATATAAATCTAACAACATATTCTTGAAAGGCAGTGGTCACTAAGTGTTCTAAAGTATATATAAACTAGCTGCCAGCCCGCGGCTACGCCCTCGTTAGTTTTAGACTTTTCCCGTAGGAATGAGGTACTTTCCCGCGGTATAAAGTAGCCTATGTCCGTCCCGATCTATTCTATCTCCGTACCAAGTTTCATCAAAATCGTTTCAGTGGTTTTGGCGTGAAAGCGTTAAAGACAGACAGAGTTACTTTCGCATTTATAATATTAAATAATATAATATATAGTAGGGATAATTGTTTGTATTTCATATTGAATAGTGATATAATTGTTCTGGATTCGAATTTTTAATGAGCTACGCTTAATATTTTAAACTAATCTAAAAATGTTAATCGCTACAAAAATACTCCTTTATTTTAATGATCGTTTAGAGTATTTTAACAAAATAGATTGAGTAATCTGTTATTTCTCATACAAAAATTATGCCTTTTACCTCACCTTTTTCGCCGATAAAGTATTTCAAAAGCAAGGCGGCCGAAGAGAAAATATTTTTTTTAAAGAAGATCGTTTGTTTTTTGCGTATTCTGATAAAAAACAACTGCCAATTATTCAATGTTACTACGGATTCAGTTAATCGCCTTGTTATTGTCGCAATTGTTTTGTTTTCGACAGCCAATTAAAAAGAAAAAATAATCCAAATCTCGAGACAGGAGATGTATTTTACTTACAAATATAAAACGTCTTTATTTCTGGACCATCTCGTGAAATTGCTTTCACATTTAGTCAGAGGGTTTTTATGAAATATTTAAATGGTAGGTTATTGCCAATTGTAAGATTCTAGGAAGCCGACGCTCTCTCCATACCTACAATGTTACTGAGCAGCTATTCACCTATCCTATTCCCAGAAGCCTTATTCTCAGAAGCAAAAGTAAAAATCTGCCACGCTAACGGTACAATGGATATACCCTAACAATACATCTGTACTTACACTACATATGAAGCCCAATATTTCTTTGATATTAAGCTAGATACTCCTATACTTTACATATATATATCTCCAAATGTTTCTCCGAACCCACACCCACACACGTACACGCCATAACGCCTGTCTATCAAATAATTACTAACGTATGAAACCGTTTAATTTTTTTGCAATTTTCTGCACTACTTCTCCACACTATTATCTTTTAAAAGCGCCTTGCCGAAGTACCCACTTTAAAAATATATGGCTTTACGAAAAATATGTATTTCTCTTTTATTTATTGAGGCGTCATATTTCTTAGTATACTTACTTAGTCGCTCAGTAAATAACGTTTTCTGTATAAGCCCTGCCATTACACAAAACAAACAACTGCAACCCACAAAGTGCTTTACAGTACTCTAAGTGCTTTACAGAATCAATAATAAATAATAATAATGAGCTTTATCAATAGTGTTTTAGCTCTCTTTTCTAGTTTTCATATTTTTTGCGCGTGATGTAATTTTTTGCAAATACGAGCAAGAATATTCTCAGGTGACGCAAACATGTTGAAAGCTTTATGAATATTAATGCTACGTTAGAGTGATAGATGAATTTCTCTTCGATTAAATTAGTGATAGATACGGAAAAGAAAATGTTTTGTTAAATTTCAAGTGCGGATCGCATTGCTCCCCGGCAACGTGCACGTGCAAGTTGAAGGGCGGAGGGCTTGTTACCATAAATATATGTGACAAGAATAAGGTTTTTAAGTTTCGATTTTGCATTTCTTTTTATATTGTTTTAGTAAATTACTTTGACTTTTATGACTTTTATGATAGCTATGTTCTATGAAGCTATGAAGCAGCTATGTTCATTTATCATAAGCATTTTGTTTAGAATAAAAAATATTTGATTGCTATTTAAAAAAACAAACAAAAATATATGTATCACGGTATATTACCACTAGTGTAGTAGTCAGTTAGGTAAGAAAAAATAAAATATATGTACTAGTAATACGGGTAAAGAATGTACTACAATAAACATTCGACTATCAACGAATTAAATCACATTTGTATTCGTTGCTTTCCAGTTGGAAAGGCATTTTCGTAATATCGTCTAGAAATGCTTAGATACATTTCAAGAATGCTACTTTAGTTACAATTACAACGTCACTTAAAACTTTGTGGGCACAGAAAATAATAAAACTCATTCGTAGTAAATGCTCCATTTTCAATCCAAATTTAAAAGACCATTCTCAGGCATATAAATTATATTTTATATAATTACTAGCGGACCTGGCGTACTTCGTGCCGCCACAGAACCAATAAAGTTTTTGTTAATTTATTATTCAAGTTAATTTATTAGACGAATTAAAATTTTAGGCATATTATGGTTGGCAAGTGTTATTTTTATATTATTAAAAAACGATGAAACATAACACAAAGTATTATTATTATTAAAAAACGATGATGACAATTTCTTTATTTCTATGTCACAATCAATTAGTCGCAGTTTAAACTTTTAGTCGTGTCGAAAGTCATAAGCACATAATAAATGATTTATCGTTAACAGCTTATATATGTCCCCACCGAGGGGCTCGAGCCTACTCTGAAATAGGTCATACTTGGATAAATGTATTTGATTAACTGTAATATTTTGATAAAGTTAAAAGAAATATTTCACCTTCTATTTATTCAATTCAAGAAGAATCAAAAGTCATTTGTTTTTTATTACAAACTAGCGACCCGCCCCGGCTCCGCACGGGAAAATGGTTATTGTGGGTTATCCTTAAGTATATTATGCATGTATTATACATATAAACCTTCCTCTTGAATCACTTTATCTATTTTAAAAAAACCGCATCTAAATCCGTTGCGTAGTTTTAAAGATTTAAGCATACATAGGGATATAGGGACATAGCATAGGGACAGAGAAAGCGACTTTGTTTTATGCTGTGTAGTGATAGTGATTAGGCAAATAATTAGTTAAAAACACGTCAAAAAACAGTGCCGCCATGCGTCACCACTTCAGGCGCAAAGGGTCCCAATACGCTGGCGGCGTTACCATGCTGTATTGCAACTGTATTGTTAGTATTTGCTAGTGAAAGGACCCAAAGATCATAGTTTTAAAAATTAAATCACGCCCGTCTGGCCTATAATATTTTGATACAGTTAAATTGACTACAAAAATATTTCACCTTCAAAGAAATCTTCGATTCAAGAAGCTTAAGATATGAAAGTAAAAAATAAGTGTAACATCAGAGGTATTACACCACTCGATAGCGAAAAGACCCAGATTTTAATATTTCGACATAACACTCTGTACATTGAATCGATGAATTTGAAGCAGACTTCTTATTCACAAAATATGAAAAGGAAAGTACATTTGGTATATTTTCACACAACTTATTTTTTTCATAGTAAGCTTCTTTGGTTTCATGAAAAGAAGGGCTTATTTTTATATTTCAACAGTCTTTAAGAATTTTAAACAGAGCAAAGTCAGGTCATGTCATTTGAAAGATAGAATTGAAATTTAATTTCGTATATTTCTGTGTTGAGCTAGGTTTTCAGAGAGATCTGAAAGTCTCCAATTTATTTAAAAATGAGAGCTAATTAATGTTTAATAGTTTCAAAACTTGCAATAAGAGTTTTGTAACATATTTTTTTTATTCTGCCCGACTAGCTCGCACTTTTCGGTGGGCTTTTGTTGTTATTGCATTATTTTAGCAGGCGCTAATCCAAGCATTATTATCGCTAATAGCATACTGTTAATTCGTTCCAAGATTCTATAGGCAATTAATTAATTGGTACCCTAAGACTACTTACAATGTCACACAGTAACTGTTATTTTTCTCTGTGGTAAGGTAACAAGCCTATATCCTTCGTGGCGCGCCCTAGGCGGAACTCAATTACTTCCACCTTGTGACGAGGTCATGGCGTGTCCCTTCTTTCCTAAACTTTTCATTCTGCCACCTATAACATTTTCTTCAAATATTCATCATCTCACTTAATATGTCCCAACTAGAGATCTATTTGCCGACTAGCCGACTAATCGGTTTTGAAACCGCCGACTAGTCGGCACTGCCGTTCATTCTATTACTCGCTTTTCGGCTGTTTCCCTTTACCGTTATTCTTAAAATTATGATTACATTTTTAAATTTTCCTTCCTCACAGTAGGGATACTGTTTCCATTCTTTTTTTTATTTTTACTGTGCCATAATCGGAATCACAGCCCTTAACCGTATGGGAAAGAGCAGTCATTTTCAGCTGTGAAAAACACAACAATTGTGAACCTGCCAAGTATAAAAATTATAACAATTATTTTTAAATGTAAAAAATTTAAAGATGTATTTATTTCACTTAATAGCAATTACAATTTAAAAAATTAAAAACCCCCGCCGCCGCCGCGCTCCCACAAAGTCATTAATTGATTCTTTCAACAACTAGAAAAGAGCTGATAATCTTCAATTGGCTGAATATATACGGACAGGCAGACACGTCAAAGTTATAACACCCCTCTTTTTTGTTGGGCATGCGACGGATCCTGCACGTGTGTGTGTGTGTGTTGGGTTATTTTATTTATGACTTTAGACCAGCACTGGCTTGTTATATTATTTTGAGTCGTGCTGAGCTATAAATTGTGTCGCGTATTTATTAATTATGTGGAGCGGAGACCTTGCTCGATGTGATCGATAGACGTGAAACAATCGATGTGCTAGCTAGACAACTGTTTTCGATTAAGGAATATTAACCACCATTGACAGCCTAGAACTGCAATGATGCCACAGATATAATAGTACTAGCGTACAGGAGATTTACTCGGCAAAATCATTCTAAAGAAAAGCAACTTTTGTTCTAATACAACAAAGTGAAATTTAGATCGCACAATGCCGATTGACCCTAGAACCATCCTAAACGTCAATCCGGACGGGACCCTCCAATAGGATAAGAGTATAGGAACGACAAAATAATGTCAGTCACGCATGAACGACCATGCTAGGGCTAGGGGGGAGGGCGGCGTTGACATAATCCCTATGATAAGAGGGGAAGGAGTTGACATAATCTTCATGCTTGGCAGGCGGATTGGGAATCACACTTGTCGTGGATCATACCGGTGAACGTTTCCGAGCGTACAACACCCACACATAATTTTATTACAAAAATATTTGCCGATCCTTGCCCATACAGGTAGACTATTAAATACGTCTGTGCTCATATATTTGAAGCCTTCTAATCAGACAACCCTACTTGTGCATCACTGATCAACAAAACGTTCATAATCCGGCGTGGGGGACCACGCCTGTCGCCCTTGAGTGAGACACGACGAAGATAATTCATATTCACAATGAACGAGCAGCCAGACCTGTCGGCGCCTCGATAACTACCCATTATCGATACTTTGATAAGCCCTAATTTGCATCTAAATTATACTCGAAGACAGATGTTGCTTATTACACTCTACGACTTTTTTTGTGAGTGATATGCGTGACATGACTACATCATAACTTTTGCATCAAAATCAAATCAAAAGGTTTTTATTGGAAGTATGATTTACAAAATCAATTTTCGATGTCGAAGCTAATAAATAGCACGTAAACGCTTTTCCATGAGTGGCCGTTCAAAAGTGGCGTTCGTTTGTTAAGAGAAACTGCTAGAAGAAACTCCACATCGTGTCGCATTCGCATCCTTTAGAACATCTTTACAATAGTGATGATACAATAGTATCAAGAAAACAGCCTGATTATATTGATACATACGCGAGTTTGCATCGTATGCGTTGGTTTTAATATATTCGTAGCAAGCAAGAACGGAGTGGCAGCATATTGCGCAATTAAATATTAATATCTGACTAGATATCAACTTGAAAAGAACAAGCAGATAGCATCACGCTGATGTAGTGTATGTAGTTACACTGTCTCGTGTGTTCATGATCTTTGCCACTACGTCAGTGTGACCAGAGCCGTATAGGCTGTTGGTTTGTGTACATTGCCGAGCCAGTGTTTGGGAGCACATCTTATCTGGTTGTTAACTAACGACGGATCGAAAGTACTGTCATGGCTGTTGCTCATTTGCTTAGCATCCACCGACGTAGTATTGCAACTGTACCAGCTTGCTTCCTTCTCCTCTTTGCATCGTTTTTCCTCAACGCTGAGGGTCCTGGTCTCTCTGAATCATCCGTAGATAGTAGCCGGGAGATAGCAACGGCTTTACGTGCCTTCCGAAGAACCAGCGACTCCACGTTTGCTTTTCTATACTCTGACTGACCAACTGGCAGTTGTTTTTTTAGATTTTCTGTAGAGAAAGTGTTGATAAACCGGCAGAAATTTGGTGGAACAGAGAATTGAGATCCGTAGGCGAACCAGAGTCACCGACATAGCCCGAAGAATCGCTAAACTTAAGTGGCAGTGGGCTGGGCACATTGCGCGTAGAACCGACGGCCGTTGGGGCAAAAAGGTTCTTGAATGGCGACCGCGCGCCGGAAGACGTAGCGTGGGCAGGCCCCCCACAAGGTGGACAGACGATCTGGTAAGGGTCTCGGGAAGCCGCTGGATGCGGGCAGCGCAGGACCGATCGTCGTGGAGATCTTTGGGGGAGGCCTTTGTCCAGCAGTGGACGTTTTTCGGCTGAAATGATGATGATGATGATGAGAATTCTGTGAAACGACGCCTTCAGCGAAGTTTATGGCGAATTTTTCACAGCGTAATGACAGTTGAATGTGACATATCTTTTGTCGCAGTTATTCGTGCGACACCGGCATTTCGAGAACAGGGATTTCTCATAAAATCACGCCATATCAAAATAAACGTCATTCGCAATCTCTGTAATTGTAGGAAACTGCTCTGCCGATAAGATTGCTTCATTATTTTTTCTTATCGGCGTCAATAATTATTAGATGCGTTGTATGATTATGACAAATATAACAATAAAAGCGCCTGCGTTGATGTAGTCGATGCTTAATATGTAAGTACACTCAAGTTAGAAATTAATTGTGATTATCCATCGATACGTTTGAAAAACATAATAGACGGAATGGAGGTGTTTTACTTATTTTTTATTCTTTCCCGTGGGTAATTAATAGGCACAATAAATAGGCACTGTCCCGCGGTGTAATTTTTTCTCACCTTATAAAAATGAGAGAGAAGAAAATTTGAACTCTACTTGCATGCGTTAAGTTGCTTGTTTATAATTTTGTTTGGCTAAATTTATTTTTCGCGCATATTTCAGGATATTTCTGATGATAAAAAAAAATATAAATATTGATTCACAAGTTTTGAATCTACAGCTATGCAAAGTAGGCTCGAAACGCTACTTTCGAAAAATTATTTCTATAATTACTTTGACCAGGGAGGGCGGATATAGCAGCATGTTATATATTTGTAATCTACTCATGATATATATTTTTTTTAATTGACCTATGCTTGTGTCGAAAAGGTACGACCAATCAAGCTTCACCGGACTTGTACTCATGATTCTCTTTTTATTTGATACCCCACATGGCATGTTTTTTTTAGTTTTTTTTTTGGCCGCCGTTTTGGATTTCAGGTACAAGCAGTAATTTTTCGAACTGCTTATAGCGATTTTCGGATTCAGCGATGTCCAAAACCCCCGAAAAGCACCATTAGCAACTTGTTACAAGATTTGCTTCTCACCTCAAAAACTAGAGCGATATTTCAATTTCTTTCCTAGTCTAATTACCAATCTGGCATTTTTTAAGCAATCCTTGACAGATCGTTAAGCCGAAAGTGAAAATGCAACAGAATAGTCCGACAGAAAAAGTTGGCAAATGAGGGTGATCGTTTTTGTACGGGACCGGGGGGAAAGGTAAAAAAAATCTACGTAAATAAGTAAGTAAGGTGTGTCGTCTGTCGTCGAATAAACCTGTCTACAATCATATCAAAACTTAAGCCATGAAATGAAAAATAAATCACGCATTAAAAAGTCCCAAGTTCACTTTTAAATTACTGGAGAACAGACAGAGATGTCGTGAATAAGATAACTTCATTTCAAAGTAGATTTCTTTTTAATTGAGATAGCTACTGGTTTCATTACGTCAATTCATAATCCAGACCTTATTGGCTGGATCATGTTTTCATCGGCTAAGATTGCATAACTTACGAGTATTATCGACGACAATGTAGGCATCCAAAGGAATATTCTGAAGGGCAAAGGGTATCGAGCCTTATGATAATCCAGGGACTACACTTCAGACGATAATCTGTTTAAGATATGAGAAGAGCACTGAATAAATATGCTTCACAAATTTTTGATCCTTTGATTGGAATAATTTTTTATCATATAATCTTCATAAATTTTGACATTAAATCTCTTTCAACAAGAGACTATATAGTCCATTGAATAAAAAGTTCTAGAGTGCTGCGTGAGTTAGTAACGTAAGATGTTTCTTCGGAAACATGTCAAGAGTCCCTAGGTAATAAACATACTAAAACCCCGGGACACCACAGAATACCAAATAGTAGTCCCTACAGAAGCTCCACTAGGCGACATAATTCAAATAAATTGCAACCCTATCTCCGTTATAATAAAGTGCAATTCAGATCGCACGGCGCTAGGCGAAAAAACGAAGTTGCTGCATCTCTTTCTCTCGCGTTGCGCTATCTCTTTTGCCACTCTACTAACACCTTTAGGGCTGTCGTCTTTGAGAAAATAAAACATCTGATTTATTAACCTATAAGGTACCTACCTTTTACTCAAACAAATGATGGTTCAAATAAACCAATGCTACTACTATTTACTAAGTAATAGTATTACTCGTATTATAATGTTTGCAAACTATATTTACTCGTCAGTAGGTAGGTAAGTACTTTAGTTTATGAAAATACGTCATAATGTTACTGTAGGTTTGTCAGAGAAAATTATGAGGACAAGAAAAGAGATCTAAAAAAGACATCCGATCCAGTCCTTTTCCTTTTATTTTTGCATCCATAAACACATCAGCATTTGTCGTATTGTTGTGAAGTCATTTTCGTAATCTGAGCGAGCGGAGCGGCGCGTAATAACGACGCGTCACGCGCGCCCGGCGACTGTTCGCGTACTGATGTAGCTAGCCCTGCCTTTCATCGGCCGGGGCGATATTTCGCCCGTCATACCTATTCTCACGAGTGGAACCCCCCTGGGGACACTAGGAGGAGCCCCGGAGTGAGGGGGGGAAAGGGTCAATTTTTTCATTTTTCGCTTAAATCTCAAAAACGGTACATGTTAGAGAAAAACTTTCAAGGAAAAGTTGAAAGGCCATAAAATTATCTACAAGTTGTACCTAAATCATTTTTTCCTATATCCTACCGTTTCTGAGTTACATGCAGTAAAAAATGATTTTGGCTCAAACAATTTCCCCATACTGCATACCCATTTTTATCACATCAATCGATCAAAAAATATTTCTTTCTTCCAAAAAACTCAAATGTGCAACTTGTGACCGGTACTGATAGATTGCTCTTAATTAGGTCTATAATTGGTAAAATAAACACATTCCTCCATTGAAGCGTTTAGGAGGAATCGATTGTCAAAATATTATATTAGGGAGTTACTGAACTTGATCTTTTTATTTTTTTCTTCCAAAAAAACTCAAAAGTGCAACTTGTGACCGGTACAGATAGATTGCTCATAATTAGGTCTATCATTGATAAAAATACCAGATTCCACCACGGAGGCGTTTACGGGGAATTGAATTTTATTAGGGTAGTTACGATACTTGAACTTTTTATTTTTTTTCTTCCAAAAAGCTCAAAAGTGCAACTTGTGACCGGTACTGATAGATTGCTCTGCTCTTAATTAGGTCTATCATTGGTAAAAAAAACACATTCCTCCATGGAAGCGTTTAGGAGGAATTGATTGTCAAAATATTATATTAGGGTAGTTACGCAACTTGACCTTTTTATTTTTTTTCTTCCAAAAAGCTCAAAAGTGCAACTTGTGACCGGTACTGATAGATTGCTCTTAATTAGGTCTATAATTGGTAAAAAAAACACATTCCTCCATGGAAGCCTTTAGGAGGAATCGATTGTCAAAATATTATATTAGGGTAGTTTGAGTTACTGAACTTGATCTTTTTATTTTTTTCTTCCAAAAAACTCAAAAGTGCAACTTGTGACCGGTACAGATAGATTGCTCATAATTAGGTCTATCATTGATAAAAATACCAAATTCCACCATGGAGGCGTGTAGGAGGAATTGAATTTTATTAGGGTAGTTACGATAGTTGAACTTTTTATTTTATTTTTCGAATTTTTCACCTTTCATGGGATGTAGCTCGAAAACGGCTGCGAATAGAAAAAATTTATTTAGGTACAACTTGTAGATAATTTTATGGCCTTTCAACTTTTCCTTGAAAGTTTTTCTCTAACATGTACCGTTTTTGAGATTTAAGCAAAAAATGAAAAAATGGACCCTTTCCCCCCCCCCCCCACTCCGGGGCTCCTCCTAGTGTCCCGGGGTTTTAGTATGTTTATTACCTAGGGACTCTTGACATGTTTCCGAAGAAACATCTTACGTTACTAACTCACGCACTCTAGGCCTCCCTTGGAGGGACTCATTCAATGGACTAATAGTAATATTTTGATATTGAGAATCTTATAGCAAAATTATATGACAAAAACATATTTTTCTGTTAGTATTAAGAAGTGTGTACCCACACGCCTAGCCCTTGACTAGTATTTTTATCTTCCTGTAAAACTGCTTTTAAATATTTAATTTTCTATTATAAATCTAACTCTAAATTCTATGCCATAAATAAATGAATGACATTTTCTCAAGATCCAAATCTAGTAGTATTATAGATAGATATAGATAGTAGTAGTACTACTATTTATTTGGTATTCTGTGATCTAGTGCAATATTGAAGAAAAAAGAAGGTATTTATTTTTAACTTTAGGATATTTACATCACTTAGTTAATTCAGTCAAATATTATTTTCTGGCGAGTTCAAAAATTTGGCTGTCTTCTGTGGAGAAGAACTCGCCGGAAGAAACTTTACAGGCATTTTTACAGATTATAAATTATTATTTTATTAATATAACTAAGAGTGCAAACGAAATATACAATTAGAGGAAGTCAATCAGTCTAAACTATATAACCAATCAGTGTATCACAAGCACAACAGGTAATCGACTAGAGCAGTCTACTCCTCCCAAGCAGCACCCGATCACGAGTTTCACGCATGGGTCAGCCATCGCCGGGCTCAACCATATTAGAGGAAACCCAACGACCCGGCCTAGTCTGTCAATCATTTCAAAGGAAAATGTATTTCGTAAACCAGAAATTGTTCAATTATTGTCCTTAACATTAAACTATTTAATAATAAATAATAATAAATAAATAAATCCATTTATTTCAGGCAATATTTACATATAGATGTTAAATATGTAAACAGAGGCCCATATCATAAATACCTTACAGACTAACATACATATTTATTATTTAATACTTAATCTAAACACTAAGTCACACTAAGCTTCGGCGCGTGTGGTAGGTCAGCGGGCAGACGTCCTCGGAATTTCCGAAACACGACACCCTGCGGCCAGAAGTCCTCCTTCATAAAGGTTGGGAGGTGATGAGTGGGTACTCTCACCAAAAACGAATTAAAACTCGTCCTATGGCGAGGCACCAACCGCTCGACTCTCAACCTAAAGTTAGTCTTCTTCTGGACGTAGTCTACGACATCATCTGCCTTCGTAGACCAGTGCAGTCGGGACACATACAGCGGCGTCGAAGGTACAGCTGGACGCAGCAGCGGATGGTTCGTCTCGATCGGAGCGGTGCCAGAGATGTTGCGGCAGGATGGCTTCTTTTTCTTCCTTTCCACTTTAGTGAAGCCTTCCTCGTCAACCTGGTTTTTTCCCAAACCTGGCGACGGCACCAGCTTGCAGGCAGGGTCGCTCCGACTAATCTTTTTTTCTTGTTTGTGCCGCTTGTTTGATGCGGCAGGTGCAGCTGCGGCGGGGGCGGGTGCGGTCCTCGTGACAGCGGCGTAAGCACGCGGCGGACACACGACCGCAGCCGGACTCGACGTCATCTGCGGGGCCGGGGGGCGGGCGGCGGGGCTCGCTGCGACGCGCGATTTGCGCACCTCAGCAGAAACCGACGGCGACGACAAACTGCTGATGGAGTCATTTTGTGCGCCGCGACGTGTGTTTACATTAGAGATCTCTGCCGACCTACTTACAGAGTAATTACGTTTTAACGATAATAACTCTGCACGCAGGTCACTAACAGTAGATTCCGAAATCTCTAATTTAAACTGTACCTCGGCCAAGCCAGCTTTCAGGGTGGTGATGTCCTTGAGCAGCCTGGTGACGTCAACGTGATCGAACGTGACGGGAGGCAGTTTGTGCAACTGCTTCGCCACGAAGGCGGGCACGTCGTCAGGATCGGTTGACTTCAGGAGATTAATGATGTCCTGAAGACTTCTCTCCCCCTTTTCGTCCCTTCTGCGGGTGGGCATTTGACCGGCCTTGCCAAGGGTCTCGTACAGCAGCACCTTGCTCTTGCAAATCTCATCTTCCTTGAAGTTCGACTTGCAGATCTGCAGGATGCTGAGCTCGTCCATGGTGTCGATGGCGTGATTAATAAACGCCAACAACTCGTTGGCTATGAGTTTTTCGGAACTCATTGCGACGGTATTCGGCACCGGCCATACAGCGTAGTACACGAATGCAATTGCGGTCAGTGCAGCGAGTGCGCGTCCGTTACCTAGCGCACATTACTGACGACTGACTTAATATCTAATCAAACGTAATTGAGGGCAGCTTTCGGGAAAGAACTATGTATCACTATTTAATATTAAATCAGCGACATTTGAGAGCGTCGGTGGCCTAGTGGCTAGGGCCGTTGACTTCCATTCAGAAGTTCGCGGGTTCGAACCTCGGCACGTACCAATGTGTTTTCGATTTTCGAATTCATATGTACGTTTATTCGACGCTCTTTCGGTGAAGGAAAACATCGTGAGGAAACCTGCACACACCTGCGAAGTAATTCAAGGGTTGTGTGTGAAGTTGACCAACCCGCATTGGGCCAGCGTGGTCGACTAAGGCCTATTCACCCTGGTTTCAGGGTAGGCTCGAGCCCCTCGGTGGGGACATGTATGAGCTGTTAAGGACAGCGACATTTGTTCAGTGTTAGTTTATGACTTACTAGCTTACCGCCTCGCGGCTCCGCCCGTAAACCGTTTTTCCCTAGGGATAGAGTAATATTTCCGCGGTTAAAGGTAGCCTATGTTACTCCCCAAGGTATATCTTTTTTCTTAGTTTCATTAAATCGGTTCAATAGTTTCGGAGCCTATGTAATGCATACAATCAATCTTCCTCTTTATAATATTTTAACTTAAACTCTTCCCTTTGAAGAGCAAACTGATATACTGGCTATGTAGAAAAAAAAACAACAAATTTGTATAAAGTAGAAGTGCCCGCCCACGCTACGTTGTAGGCGAACTTTTGCTTTTATATATTTTTAAGACGAAATAAATCTTTGCTCTTTGAAGTTTAACAAAAGATTTTAGTGGATAGAGTGCACGAGTACCTATTCAAGGTTATCTCGAACAAATTTTTATGCCTCCAGGCCAACTGAGCTATATACAGCTACTCAAGGGAAAGGTCGAAAGTTTGTATGGAGAAAAATATTAGTAACAGATATGGACTAAAAATAAATAGATAAGTACGTGTTTCGACATTTTTTTTTTAAATAACCCACTAAGTGTGAAATGGCTCATCAACGCCCAGTCCAAACCCTTAAACTTAAGACACCTGAATATATGTAAAGTGATTTCTTTTGCGATGTAAGCAAAAAGAGTTTATCGAAATTCAACACTAAGGGTTGAAATAGGGGTTGAAAGTTTGTATAATATAAAAATATTAGTTAAGTATCTTGTAATGAAACTTCGGAGTATTATTATTGACAATAAATAAGACGTTTCAGGATTTTTCAGATGAAAATTATCCCCAAGAAGGAGTAAAATAGGGGTTGAAAGTTGGTATGGCGACAAAAAAATAATTGGACGTTTTGACTTAAAACTTTGCAAGATTGCTCCTAAAGATCAATAAACACGTTCCGGGTTTTTTTATATTTAAAAAAATCTCGAAGCTAAATAGGTGTTTGACATAAATAATTGTAGGACGTTTTAATTTGAAACTTCGCAAGATTACTCCCAAAGATAAAATAATCTCTCTGATGTGTTTCGAGAATTTTTATCAACTTCTAAGGGGTGAAATATGGGTTGAAAGTTTGTATGGCGAAAAAAATTTGCTAAGAAATTTTAATTTGAAATCCATACGAGGAGCAAGCTATTGGAAACTTCGCAAGATTACTCTTAAAGATAAATAAATGAATACGTGTTTTGGGATTTTCCTAAAAATGTATGGGAATTCAACTTTATGGTCCTGAAGGAAACTATACACTAGGGTGAAAAAGGGGTTTAAGGATTGGATGTAAAAAAAAATCGTGCACGGTTTTGCAGAATCACTTCTGAAGATATATAAATGAACACGTATTTCGAAAGATTCAGTCGCAATAATAGTATTAATAGGCAGCCCGATTGTTAAGGTAGCCATCGAATTGCCCCTAAGTTCAATTAATCTTCTTTAACATATCGGGTTGAAACGAGAGTAGTACGAGAACCAGACGGGGAAGAGGACTTGCATTACCTGATTTTTTTAGTCCGTGCGACGCAGGGTATGTGTAGGCTGTATGGGCTTTGAACTCTTTGCCTTTCCCATAAGGGATAAATAAACTAAAAATAATATTTAACCACTGACTCAAAGATGTCTGTTGTTTGTATCCGTGTCACCTCAAACAAATAAATAGTTTTTGGATATTTTTTTATTGTTTGAAAGGCGATTGTTATTAGTTTCTTTTTTCAAGAAAACATATTTTTAAAATGATGAATGGATTTGAGCCATTTCTATAAGTCTGATCGTTCTTTTAATTGGTATCATGGCATTATAGTGACTTGACGTAATGCTAAGATACAGCTGATGATGATGGAGTCAGATGACCAACTCCTGCAGAAGTATCGTGTTAGGGCTTATCTGAACGCGGTGTCTTTGCGGCGTGGGTTTATAAATGATAAACTTGATGTCATTATTATATTATTTAAATAAGTTGTAGGTTTATTTTATTTATAAATATATCAAAGTACTCAGGGAAATTTTAGTTTGTGGGATTTGATAAGATGTCAGACTTATTATGTTTGACTGGCATACTACCAATGATTGACGACATGATGAAATATACCCTTACCCTGGCGCCTGCAGAAGTGGCGTTGTTAAACTTATTATGCTATAGAACATTTTACAGTATTTATAATGTAGTTTCCTCAATCCAATCCATCCTCAATGAAAGCAAGCTGTGAAGTCTTATGCTAGCTTACTTTACCTTTGATGAAGTCATCCCACCTTCCATGCATCCTCTACTCAGGTGTTGATAGTAAATGCAGCATCAGGGCTAGAAATAAGTCACTTACCTTAACGAGGTTGGCATTGATGTAGTCATTATCATTTCTTATCAAGACGATGCGGCTATGGTCATATGGATTCACATCGCGGTAGCGGTTCAAAGCCTTGTTCTGTTGCTTTTTAGCTTCCAGGCATGTGTAGGGGAATGTGTGGCATTCTCGACCAATTTTCTAAAACAAAAATACTTGTTTAACTATGATTATAATAAAAATTGCATTTTTTCATTATTATTTTTTATTTACTTACAATATTTTTTATGAATAACTAGCCTCTTGTCTATATGTTTTGGATTTTATTTATTTGTTAGTTAGAGAATGAAAGTGTCATTTCTATTTATTTATTAAAATTTTAAATTATTAATTTAAAATCAATTACATATGTGATTCAAAACTATTTTTAATATTTAGTAAATTATTTACTTTTTTAATTTGGTAAGGATTTCTTGACAAAGTTTTACTTATAATCTGTAAATTTTTACAGTGAAATAGGTTACTTTTATAATCATTTCTTTGTGATGGATTCTTTAGATACATAATTTTAACTACAAATATATAATAATGTATATACCAGATAATAAAATATGAAAAAGGACATGAAAGCACATATTGCATTAAATTCAAACTTATTTACAATTTTCATTGGGTGTCCCAACAATTTACTCACACAATAAGATAACCAAGTGTAAAAACATATTTCAAAAATGTAACAGCAAAACAGCACAGTGCATGTAGATGTTAATGAGGCATTAAGATCATGAAATCAGCGGACCTCAGTTGAGCTAGTGACTTGTTAATACAGTTCATGCTCCAACAGACAAGTAGGCCTGAACCAAACATGAACAACATACCAATAATCTGACACAACCACACAGCATTCCACTTCTGTAGAGCTCTGGAAGCCTGGTGCTATCACTAAAATATATCCAGGCGACTTATGCTGGACTAAACATGACAACAAAGGTTTGAGGTTTGTTTTGACAAGATTACTTAGCCCTTGAAACTTTTACTTTCTGCAGTGAAACATAGCATGAGCTCCACATCGCTGGTCCCGAGTGGTGAAAAGGGCGCCATGCAGCGGCCGTGGGTGCAAGTGAACGCAGCAACGATCAACTAATTTGCAGCAAATTACTCGTGCGTGGCACAAAGGCGTCTCGCCGCGTTAGGTCTACTCGATACTCACCTGGTACACCAGAGGCCAGGCGTTCTTGCTGGCGATCTCCTGATACTCAACTTCTACTTTATTAGAACCCATCTTGCCAATGTTCAAAACAAAATAACCATCTCCGGCAAGAAAAAAGTTTGTTAGCAGCCGGATGCCGCTAAATACCCGTTGTTTACGGACTAATCCACTGAGGCGAGCTCTATTTATTTAGCAATATTTCAAGATAATCTTCTTCCAAACTGTACTTGAGAACTTTTGACGACAAGAAGAATCGTTAGAACTCTTTAGAAGACGAAAACCGAATAACACAGCGAGAGGCCTTCTTGTGTTGAGTGCTCCGGACTGCTCCGCATTGATGGTATTGCCAACTAGAATAGAAAAAATAACGCATATTATTTTACGGCACTATTATTTTTTAAACTATTTAACTTTGTCTTTGTCTTTGTAGCCAGTGTGATAGTTCGCTTAGAATTAGAGCATTTTCCATTTCACCTTCGCTTTTTAGTTACCGCCACTACAAAGTATTATACGCTTATTTTTTTTAACAATTTCGTAAAAGACAGATAGTATTTAGTGTTTTGTTTCAGAACATACATAATATATGCATATGTTAATGATTTTAAACAAGACAAAGATATTTTCTGGAAAGTGTTGTTTTATATGACGTACATAAATGATATATTCTATATCATCATTATGGAAATAAATTGTACACAGTTGGTATTACTAAAGTCTCAAAATCAAATCGCAGTGTTGCTAGAAAAGTAAACTTATAAAGCACATTGTCATGCAAAATGGAGTAAAAGTTGGTTTTAATTTTTTTTATTCAAGACATTAATTACAATTTAAATAAACCCCGTTACTTAGACACAGAATAAATACAATGTGATTAGTACATTGTATTTATTCTGTGTCTATTAACACGCATTCGACAAGGATGAACAGCATGATGACGTTGGCTTGTGTCAAGTCACGTGGTCTAACGGTTAGACCTTGTTTTCTTGGACCATGGTACTAATACATAACTTTTTTTTTAATTGTTAAAAATGTATGTTGAAGCAAAGAGCTCTTTGCTGTCATCGGTCATCTCATCATGATATTGACTGACATTGACTGAGTGTCTAATGTATTTTGTTACTTTCGTGACTTTTTTTATTTTCAGTGTTGTAAAAATGTACTAAAACAAATTAAACAATTTGCTTTATACTATCACTCTAACAAGTGTGTTTTGCTTTTAATGCTCTGCTGAGGATTGGTTACAGGCCAATCCTCTGATTGGTTATGGACCACATCGCATTAGTACACTGAACTGAAATGGATACTGGAAATGCACATGCTGAAAACACAGCAGCGAATGAGAGATCGCAGGAGCCCCAAAGTAACACAAGTTCAAGGAATTATGTGAGTTCAGGTAGTTCGGGATTGCCGGCCATGGAGAAGCTTGACGGTAGTCTAGACTACAGTGACTGGAAGTTCCAGATGGAACTGTACTTAATCCACGAAGACCTTTGGGAGTACACGTATACGACACCAGATGTGACTGATGTGGTAGGTCGCAAGAGAGACGACAAAACCAGAGCGAAGATCTGTCTAATGGTTATGCCACATTGTCGAGTACACGTACGGGAAGCGAAGACGGCAAAACAGGCATGGGATGCCCTGAAGGCTGCCTTTGAAGACAAAGGTCTCAACAATAGGTGTAAACTGTTGTCCAAACTTGTAAGTTTGAAGCTAGAACAGTTTAGTACAGTAAGGGAGTATGTAACGTCGTTAATGAAGGTGGCACAGCAATTACGAGATATCGGAAAGGAAGTTGACGATGAATTGCTTGCAGCACTGATGTTACAAGGACTCACAGAGAAATTCCAATCGGTGAAATTAGCCATAGAGAACTCCAACATAGAAGTAACTACAGACTATGTCAAGAACAAACTCTTTCAAATGGAGGATGTACACCAGGCGGTGCCTAGCAGTAGTGCACTGAAGGCTCTCACCTACAAAGAGAAGAAGCAAGGAAATACGAAGAAGTTTCGTACTTTAAAATGCTTCATATGTGATGGTCCTCACAAGGCAAAGGATTGTCCAAAGAATCCAAAGAAGGACAAGAAAGAATCCATGACGGCAATTGCTTTGGCAATTACAAAGACCAATTTCGGAGAATGGATTCTTGACTCGGGTGCCTCAAGCCATATGACCAACAGGAAGGAGTGGTTAAAAGACTTTAAGAAGTTAGATAAATATGTTGAGGTGACCTGTGCGAATGGGGATAAAGTGTTTGGTGAGGCAGTAGGTAACATAGTCTATGAGGAGGTTACTTTGAGTGGTATTGTATGTACCGAGGTTAGCAGCAAACCTACTGAGTGTCAGCACGATTGCGAGCAGAGGCCTTGTTGTTGTGTTTGATGAGTCCGGTTTTAAAATCTTTAAAGCTGATGAATGTAAGGTAACGGGTAAGC
Source organism: Teleiodes luculella (assembly GCA_948473455.1). Lineage (NCBI taxonomy): Eukaryota > Metazoa > Arthropoda > Insecta > Lepidoptera > Gelechiidae > Teleiodes > Teleiodes luculella. The sequence goes on from OX419582.1 coordinate 6,147,476, forward strand.
CTGCGTTACTAGGTAATGTACAAAATGGTGTCTATAAAGTCAAATATTGTTCACAGGAAGTGGCATTAGCTTCAACCACTTCAGATGAGATGACACTGTGGCATAAGCGGCTTGGACACTTAGGGGTACGCAATCTTACATTACTGAAAAACAAAATGGCAAAAGGGGTAAGTTTTCAGAACAATACTTTTCAGCTAGAGTGCGAATCGTGTGTTGTTGGAAAACAATCAAGGTTGCCATTTAAAAAGACTGGTGCTACCAGGGCTACAGAGGTTTTAGGATTAGTGCACACAGATGTGTGTGGGCCTATGGAGGATTACGTTATTTCCTTACCTTTATATATGATTATACGAGAAAAACCTTTGTATACTTCTTACGAAGTAAAGGTGAAGTGTTTGAGAAGTTTGTTGAGTTCGTGAAGCTTGCCGAGCGACAAACTGGACACAAAATTAAAATAATTCGATCCGACAATGGCAAGGAGTATGTCAATAGGCGGATGAAGGAATTCTGTAAGGCCAGGGGTATAAGTCAGCAACTAACTATTGAGTATACACCTGAGCAAAACGGAGTTGCAGAGAGAGCCAACAGAACAATTGTCGAGAAGGCAAGAACTATGCTTCGAGAAGCTAATATGAGAAAGAAATTGTGGGCTGAGGCAGTCAACACCGCTGTCTACCTCAAGAATAGATCACCCACTGTTGCTGTAAAGAATATGACACCTGAAGAGGCTTGGACTGGAAAGAAGCAAGACCTAAGCCATCTTAGAGTATTCGGATGCAAGGCCTATCTTCACATTCCAGACCAGAAACGCAGAAAATGGGATCCTAAGAGTATGGAACTCATTCATATTGGATACTGTGAGGAAAGTAAAGGCTATCGCTTACTTGATCCAAAAACGAGACAGGTGCATAAGGGTAGAGATGTTATATTCTTTGAGAGTCATCTTTTTAAGAGTAAAGAAGATGAGAAGAAGGTTATCATTGATGGAAACAGGAGCTCATCCAACAGGATGGTCATTCCGTTAGCAGACGACGATATCCAAATAGCTTCTGAGGAAATAGTTCCAGATATGAGTGTACCACTGGAAAATCAAAATGCTTCTGGTTATATGCCTGGAGAGGTCACGGTAGAGAATGAAGCTGTTGAAGATGAAGTATTTGATAATGCTGTTGACGATGACGTGTGGCAAACATCTGATGAAAGAGGTGAGTCAGATGCTGAAGGTAGTCAACCACTGGAAAGGAGATATCCGCTTCGCGAGAGGAAAAGGAAGCAATACCCAGATTATGTGACTTATCAAGCTGTGCATACTTCTCAAGATCCCCTAACAGTGAAGGAAGCTCTATCTAGAGAGGATTTAGCTAAATGGAAGGTCGCAATTGAGGAGGAGCTTGATGCCTTAAAGAAAAATAAGACTTGGATGCTTGTCGAACGTCCTAGATCGTGTAACGTCGTTGATTCGAAATGGATTTTTCGAATCAAAGAAGAGGCGGGAGGAAAGACACGCTATAAAGCTCGATTAGTCGCACGGGGGTATAGCCAACGCAGAGGCGTTGACTATTTTGAGACGTTTTCGCCTGTTGTTCGACATAGTTCGTTGAGGGCCTTAATAGGCTTGGCAGCAAAGTTAAATTTAAAAATTGACCAAATGGACGTGAAGACAGCCTTCCTCAACGGAGACTTTACGGAGACTGTGTACATGAAACAACCCGCAGGCTTTGAAGTGGAGGGCAAAGAGGATCACGTTTGTTTACTACAGAAATCTCTCTATGGATTGAAGCAAGCTCCACGAGCATGGAATTTAAAACTACATTCTAACTTATTGAGATTAAAATTCAAGCGGTCAGAGAACGAACCGTGTGTTTACACTCGATCACAAAACAGGAATATCATTATAATTGCAGTATACGTCGATGATTTATTGATATTCTGGAATAATGAGCAAGAGATGCTCAAAGTCAAGAGTGACTTAATGTCCTGTTTTGAAATGAAGGATTTAGGCAGGGCCGAACTTATGCTTGGTATCCATATTGTACAAAACTCTGAAGGAATCAAGTTGCACCAAGAGAAATATATTGATAAAATACTGAGGTTCTTCAATATGGATAAATGCAAACCTGTTGCAACACCGGCAGTAACTGGTCAAAGGCTGGAGAAGCCTATGACAGAGAGAAAGCCTGATGAGAAGGTACCTTACCGATCTCTGATAGGAGCACTAATGTACCTTGCGGTGTGTACTCGGCCAGATATAGCCCATGTTGTAAATCACTTGAGTCAATTCAATGAGTGTTATCAAGATCAGCACTGGATTGCAGCTAAACGGGTTCTCAGGTATTTAAAAGGTACTAAAACTCTTGGATTGAGTTATTCGAGAACAGATCGCCAAAACTACTTGGAGTGTTTTGCTGATGCTGATTTTGCCGGTGATATTGACAGAAGGTCTTATTCTGGATACGTGTTCCTCATTCAAGGAGGAGCAGTGTCGTGGCAATGCACTAAGCAGAGGACAGTGGCGTTGAGTACAGCGGAAGCGGAATATGTCTCGCTTTCAGAAGCTTCAAAAGAGGCTGTATTTCTACGACGCTTTATTGCTGAAGTGTCTGGCAAAGAAGAGCAAAAGGCTCTTGTTATCTTTTCAGACAGTCAGTCAGCAATAGCTATTGCCAATAATCCTGTGCACCACCAGCGAACGAAACATATTGATACTAGGTATCATTTCATTCGCAATGCTGTTGAGTCAGGTGTGATTAAACTAGAGTATCGTGAAACTGAGAGAATGGTTGCAGATGCTCTAACCAAAGCTTTACCAAAGGGTAAACATGTGTGGTGTATGAGAGAAATGGGTTTGTGTGAATGAATGAGTGTTCATTAGCATGATGAGATTAAGGAGGAGTGTTGAAGCAAAGAGCTCTTTGCTGTCATCAGTCATCTCATCATGATATTGACTGACATTGACTGAGTGTCTATTGTATTTTGTTACTTTCGTGTCTTTTTTTATTTTCAGTGTTGTAAAAATGTATTAAAACAAATTAAACAATTTGCTTTATACTATCACTCTAACAAGTGTGTTTTGCTTTTAATGCTCTGCTGAGGATTGGTTACAGGCCAATCCTCTAATTATGTACTTTTATTCATGAATATAAACATAAAAATAGTCGAATATAATACAAATAACTTATAAATAAAAAAATGTGTCAAGTGCGTCACCTCGAGACGGCATCGTCCCGTTCCCGCGCTGAATTGCGCGGCTTACCCTCTGCGCAAAGAAGCTGCCCGCTCTGCGATCACCGGACCCCTCGACGAGACGCGCTGACACCTCGTTAAACAAAGACTTAGCCTCAGGGCCCCAAGGACCCAGTGTCTTAAAACCGACTGGCACGAACAAGTACCTACCCACGTGCTACCCACCCTGCAGATCCTGATATTTCATGGCCTTCCTCGACTCTGCCCCTGCAGCGGCCGAGCCAACCTTCACAGTGGTCGCGCGGACATGTGATGACGCTCGAGTGTCAACACAATATGTCACGTCGCAAGCAAGGAATTTTCCTTCCCGCCACGCCACATGCATGAGTGACTCCGTCGTCGGGCCTTTTCCCGTCAGAGCGAACGATTCCGTTTGGTTCTAACGTAGCCGGAACGTTCGCCGAGACCCTCGTCTCGCTTCGGCGGGCCCTCGCCAGCCGATGCACGTCTTTCAACGTGGCATGACGTAGAATACGTCCCGCACTTTTCCTGCAGGACAAACCATGGTGGCCCAGCTCACATACACTTGCTTTCCCACAACTGCAGAGATGCGGCTGGACAGTCTTTATACCCAATCTCAATTAAGCCAACAATGAGAGAGAGGCTTGTGTTGTCCAGCAAGGTGCCTATCGACGATTACATATATAAATTATCTAAATTGTTGCTTACAGCCACCCACAGCTTCATCTGCGCTAGATAATATTTAACTACCGTCATATTATCATGTGTTCTTTCAAAAATTCAGCTTTTAGGTCCGTAGTTCCTAGTGAAGTAAAAACATTACTTATTTTGATATTTAATTTTAAAACATACTATGCGTGCCAAATAAGAATAGGACTGTAAAGACGCCACCTTGACAGTCCCTCCTTTTCTTATTTGGCACGCATAGAAGGTACATAAGTGACGCTATGATTTAAGAATGATCTTTGAGAATGATTGACATTTTTGAACATGGTCGACTCAACATGACGCTTTTTATTTTGGATGCTAGAAATATCAAAATCTAGCCAAATAAAGTTCAATTTTACTATTGAATAGCAACTATTTTATTGCTTAGTGACGCAGAAATAAATAATATCTACTCTTAATTTCATTGAATTCTTTTTTTTAACATGGGTTATACAGACAGAACACTCGTGTGTGGATCAGTTTTAATTTGTCAATTTGGATACAGATTAATTAAGTAGGTATACTAGCAAGCAAGCAAGCAAGCAAGCACAGTCACATAATAATATGATATGTGATGTGATGTGACGGGATTCAACTTTTAAAATCCACACTCGTACGTAATCAATGTAGATTGTGTTGTGTGGACCTGTGGACGCAGTGGACCACGATTTTAATTCTATATTATTTAAAAAATTTATTTTATCATATTTACTTTAAGAAGAGCTTGCCTTTGTTTGAGCGTGTCATCGATTAACAAAAAAAAAGCGGCCAAGTGCGAGTCGGAATCGCCCATGAAGGGTTCCATAGCAGCCAGTAACATAATATAAAAGTTTTTGTAGTTCGTTGTGACTTTGATCGATGTTTTAATAATAGTGAAAGGAAAATTGCGGTTTACGATTTATGACGTACCTATTAAAAAAAACTACTTACTAGATATCGTTCAAACCAATTTTCGTTGGCAGTTTTCATGGTAATGTCCATCATATATATTTTTTAGTTTTATCATTCTCTTATTTTAGAAGTTAGAGGGCGGGGGACACACATTTTTCCACTTTGGAAGCGTCTCTCGCGCAGACTATTCAGTTTAGAAAAAAATGTTTTTAGGAACCTAAATATCATTTTTGAAGACCTATCCATAGATACCCCACGCGTATGGGTTTGATGAAATTTTTTTTTTAGTTTCTGTTCTATGTATGTATGGATGGGGACACCGGACACCCTAAATTTATTGTTTTTTTTTTCTATTTTTGTAAGAAAATCTTAATGCGGTTCACAGAATACACCTACTTACCAAGTTTCAACTGTATAGGTATTATAGTTTCGGAATAAAGTGGCTGTGACATACGGACGGACGGACGGACGGACAGACAGACAGACATGACGAATCTATAAGGGTTCCGTTTTTTGCCATTTGGCTACGGAACCCTAAAAAAGACCCATATGAGATTAGAGTAAGAACAAAAAAATGAAATGGTAGGAGTAGGAAAGGAACTTCTGTATTAGAAAAGGAACTAAAAAAGGAATCACACACAAGCAAAGTTGGTATTATAATTGTCTATGATCATTATTTAAAAAAAAAGAGAGTCTATGGTTGCCAAGTCAACTTAATTATTTTTTTGACGTTTGATTGGTTGGTTGGTCTTTTTCGCGAGATACGTGTAGGTATTGAATTTACGTGTGTGGTCCTTGTGAAATTTATTTCGTTTCGTCAGATATTATCTAAGTATCTGACTTTCAGTAGCCGCCGCGATGGCTTCACCGCGAACCCGCCGTAAACTGAATTCTATACGGACAACAGATGAGAATAACGTAAGTTTTAATCGGAAAACTAACTTTAAAGTGTCCATACGTTCACTACCTACTTTTTTAGGAAGGCTTATTTAATTTTCTCTTCTGTTTCATTGTTTAGAAATGCTTCGAGTGTGGCACTCTGAACCCTCAGTGGGTGTCGGTGACGTACGGGATCTGGATCTGCCTGGAGTGCTCCGGGGTGCACCGCAGTCTAGGGGTGCATTTGTCATTCGTACGGTCGGTAACCATGGATAAATGGAAGGACCTCGAACTAGAGAAAATGATGGTGAGTTGCCCCTACACTTTGACCTTAATTGCGAAATCACTGACTAATACAATAGGTCAGATTAGGCCTTGGTTTTACTGTTTTACTGGTACTTGTTTCTTCTATACCATGACCAATAATTTCAAAAGGATTATGAAAATAGTTTTAAAAAATCTCATAAGTCAGCAATCAGCTTGTTAAACCAAAATTCTAGTATGTTTGTAATGAATAAACTCAAAAACTGTTGAACCGATTTCAAAATTTATTTCACCATTATAAAGTTACGTTCACCCTGAGTACCATAGGCTACTTTTACTGCGAGATAATGCCTCACTCCCACAGAAAAAAACTGTTAACGCGGGTGGAGCCTCGGCTGAAAGCTAGTACCTAGTATATAATATATTATATATTGTTTATCTTTAAATTATTCTTAACTTAGGAGACAGGAGAAAAGGTTAGTAAATGGCCACCTCGTTACAACCACTGATCATCAGCCATTCCTTTGTGTGAGACAGGTCGAAGTGTAATAATTCCTTAAAAAAATTGCTTGATATAGGGAGTTCTCTATTCTCTATTTCTAATTATATTTGATCAGGTGGGTGGCAATTCAAAAGCACGGGAGTTCTTCGAGAACCAGCCAGATTACAAGCCAGGGATGAAAATACCACAGAAGTACAACACAAAGGCTGCAGCCATGTACCGCCAGAAGGTAGGATACTTACTCCCTTTCTTTAATATGGTAGTTAAATGTTCCTGTATAATATACCTATCGCCAGAATCCGATGATATGTATGTGCAAAAATCGTCCAGTAAAAAGTGTATCTAATAAAGATGTAATAAGTTCTGTTTGTCGTGAAAGTGTATTGAGTGGTGATGTGACAACTTCGGAGAAGTCGAATCATACAAACATTAGTGAACGCAACAGAAAGAGTGTAGACAGATATGTTTGCCCATAGCAGCCACCCGCAAGTTCTCTTCAGCCTTCCCGTGATCATGATGCATGCAACTGCATCGAAATATTGGGCATATCCCATTTTAAATCTTAATTGTTTGTTTTCATAACTACATACCGTGTAAGTTTAAAAAAAAACTTTCTTTTTTTCAAATATTGGAACTTTGATATTGATATAATTTTTTAATGTCGTATTGGTATGTATCTGTTAACTGAAATGTATGAAATCCGTTATTGTATACAATTCCTAGGTATTGTATAAAATTCCGAACTTGTACTAGAAAAAGTATAAAACTAATGCTTTACGTGAATAAAATGAACAAAGCACTCTGTTAAACTAAGATGTAGAGTTATCTGACAATTATAAATGGAACACGTCGTTAAACTGACAGTTACAATTTTTTCTCAAGGCTCTCGTTGAATTAATGCAACAATCACACGGTAAAATATAATAATATCTTTATACGAATTTTTGTTAATTAAGCTTTTAATAATTATCAATTTATCACCTATTTACTATATTTAATACGTGTGTAATAAATAATCTTTGAAATATTATTTCATACATTTCCTGTAACATATCTACCCTGTGATCTACCTTACTTATTGTTACTGTTTTCAATCCCTTTTGATCCTATCTGATTTAACAAATTGATTAGCTGTCTGTAATATAAAAATGCTAGCGAATTAAAAATATCTTTCTAATTGAGCGTAAGCGAACGTGTTAATCTTAATTTTTCGTTGCGTATTATTATAGGTAGGTAAATTTTGCGAACTTAAAGGATAGCTTTGCGAGTTTTGTATAACAATATTCTCTCTATTCTCTCTACTAGCTCTCTGTCCTAAAACTCTGTCGATAAAATACAAGATATTATATGGCGAACATAGAGAAAGGCGTTTTTGGGTAGTAGGTATAGAGACAAGGCGCAAATACTCGTAGCAATATAAGGCGACCCAATCTAGGAGGTACTAAAATATTATTGTTTTCCGTGGGTTTCGACCAATAGAAAGCTACATTACATGGGTCTTCGAGCAATCACAACTTCGAGACAACCCCACGCACCTCAGCTAGTTAACGATTTGCAATGTATAACGTTTCTATAGTGCTCAATACTCTTTGTAGGTAAGTATCGCGAAAATTATAAAAACAAACGGACTTTAGTGTCTTCTTCTTCTTCTTCATATTAAGAGCCGCGCTCTTATCGGTGGAGTCTACGCCATTCTGTTCTGTCTTCCGTCCTCTGTTTGATCTCCAGAAAATAACAAATGAATAAAGAATTCGCGGTTTCGACTTAATAGTTGAGTAACAAGAACATCTTTTTTTCTTTGGCAATTGGTTGCGAATATTAGTTGCCAATATGGCCGAAGGATCATTTCTATAGTTTTTTTTTTCTTTAAGCAGCTACGTTTAATCAGTCTAACGATTAATGTAATGGAAACAGCAAGAAGTTGTGACGTCATAATAAGCGGTTGTTTTGTATTATTTCACAATCGACATTACGACATGCAGACCACAGCCCTGATTTCCTAATGTGCTTTGTAATTAATTACATAAAGACTCTGGAAAGAAGCTAGTGTGTTGGGTCTGTTTGTTAGAGGTCTACTACAATAATTAATTGACCCTTTATACATGACTACCGAATTCGAAGAAAACGGACATTTAGGTATTTGAATGAAAAATATAATTAATTAATTATATAAATTTTATTATTTCAAAAATCAAAAGTTACCCGTAGGATAACTTTTGTGCTCGTGCCACAGCCAATTTCCTTCAAAACTACTGGCCCGTTTGAGTTGTAATTTGGTACACGTATGTAAATCGTGATATGATAAAACACGAATGAGTATCATTAGAAAAGGAATTTTAAATATTTAAGCAGCTTTTTGGGTTAAATAGACATTAAAATAAGTGTTATCAAATGAAAGGAACAGCCAAGTCTGGTGAAACTTGATTCGCGGTACCCTTTCGACACAAGCAGAGGTCAATTAAAAAAGCGGCCAAGTGCGAGTCGGAATCGCCCATGAAGGGTTCCATAGCAGCCAGTAACATAATATAAAAGTTTTTGTAGTTCGTTGTGACTTTGATCGATGTTTTAATAATAGTGAAAGGAAAATTGCGGTTTACGATTTATGACGTACCTATTAAAAAAAACATCTTACTAGATATCGTTCAAACCAATTTTCGTTGGCATTTTTCATGGTAATGCACATCATATATATTTTTTAGTTTTATCATTCTCTTATTTTAGAAGTTAGAGGGCGGGGGACACACATTTTTCCACTTTGGAAGCGTCTCTCGCGCAAGGTTCCTAATAACATTTTTGTTTAGAAAAAAATGTTATTAGGAACCTAAATATCATTTTTGAAGACCTATCCATAGATACCCCACACGTATGGGATTGATGAAATTTTTTTTTAGTTTCTGTTCTATGTATGGGGACACCCTAAATTTATTGCTTTTTTTTTCTATTTTTGTAAGAAAATCTTAATGCGGTTCACAGAATACATCTACTTACCAAGTTTCAACAGTATAGGTATTATAGTTTCGGAATAAAGTGGCTGTGACATACGGACGGACGGACGGACAGACAGACAGACAGACATGACGAATCTATAAGGGTTCCGTTTTTTGCCATTTGGCTACGGAACCCTAAAAAGGAAGGAAGCTGTAACGATTTTAAATATATTTTTATCACAATTTTATGAAAAAATAAACCTCTTACATTTAAAATCCATGTATTTAGAATTAGAATCACTCATCTTCCGTCCTTTTTAATTCTCACATGAAACAAACCGCTACCTCATTTTAAGTTTAGTGTTATCACCAAAGTAAAGTCACCAATATTTGTAAAATAATTTTTAAAGTTTTTAGTTTTTTATATTTATTTATTACTAGCTGTCTGCCCGCGGCTACGCTCGCGTTGTTTTCCGAGTTTCCTGCAGTAATTTTTAACTATCCCATGGGAACTCTTTAATTTTCCGGGATTAAATGTATCCAAGGATGTAAAGAACCACCACGCAAAATTTTATTCAAATCAGTCCAATAGTTTCGGAGATTAGCCCGTACAAACAGACAGAGAAACAAAAAAAAAGAAAATTGTCTGGATATGTTCTATTTCACTTGTTACATTCTCCTGACTCGCCGAAGCAATTACACTGGCGTCGCGTCGTCGCCTCTATTGTTTTTACCAAAAATGTTTGCAAGTTAATTGATTGTTATTGTCGATTGCGTCAGATTGCCGCGCTAGCCGAGGGACAGCCGTGGAGCCCTTCAGCCTACAAACCCGACAAAGTGGAGAAGTCCGAACGCAGTTGGGACTACTCCTCGGCATCAGGCGACCACGCCTTCCCGACTAGCGGTTCGGACAACAACATTAGCTACCAGTAAGTTATTCTTCTTCTTCTTATCGTGTCGATGACAAATTCCTTAGATAATTTTGGCCCAGAACCTTACCATCCGAAACACGGTAACGCAGTAGTAAGTTATTTCCTGTCTTTTACTTGATAGTTGTGTATAATCGTTTATGTCCCTTCCAATCCACCGTCCTCCCTGTTTCGTAGTACATTATGTATTTTAAGATATTCTATTTGTATGTAGAGCGTCGGTGGCCAAGTGGCTAGGGCCGCTGACTTCCGTTCGAAAGTTTCCGGGTTCAAGCTTCGGCACGTACGAGTACCAATATGTTTTAGATTTTCGAATTCAAATGTTCGTTTATTCGACTCTTACGGTAATCCAAAGGTTGTGTGTATTGTTGACCAATCCGCCCTGGGCTAGCGTGGTCCACTAAGGCCTATTCACCCTGATTTTAGTGTAGGCTCGAGCCCCTCGGTGGAGACAGATATGAGCTGTTACCGATGTAGTTAATTTAAGGTATATTAAAGAAAAAACAAACGTGAAACTATAGAAACGTTTATTTTCTGACTTTACACTACTACTTTACTTCATATAACTTATTTTATTACATCACAACCGGGAGGGTAGGAGGAATTACGCCCCGGTACCTCTCAAAACATAACACCTAAGAAGAAGGACAAATAGCTTTAGGAGTAATACTGTTTTGTGAGGACAAATCGCGACTTTGTCAAAATCATACTAAAGCCAAGGTAAACAAATATATTTCGAAAATAAATTAAATTTAGAACACGCTTACAGCCAGGAACTAAAGAAGCCCGTAATCAAAAAGACTTCACCAATGCCACAGTATACAATATTTGCCACCTATATGTGTATTGTATTGTGTGATGTGTTCTGCGCAGCAGTGAGTACGGGAGCGGTCGGTACACAGGATTTGGCAACACCAAGCAGTCGCAGTCCACGCCTATGTCGCCCGTACACAGCGGCAATGAAATCGTCGACAACACACTCTCCTCACTCGCCACTGTAAGTTGATAACTCTTATCTTGTCTGCAGACTGTCCCACTGCTGGGCAAAGGCTGAAGATTGCGCCCTGTAACAAAGGGAATCAGCTAATTTGTTCTGTTTTTGTCTTGAGTTGCTATTTATTTGAATTTTGTCGCTAAGTGAGCTTTAGTGTTGAATTGATTGTTGTTTTCCAGGGCTGGTCAGTATTCGCGTCGACGATGAGCAAAGCCGCGCGGACCGCAACAGAAAGCGCGGTCCGGTACGGCGGAATCGCCTCTCAGAAGGTGTCTGAAATGGCGTCCACAGTCACGGAAAAGGTACGTACTCCTCCACACTTAGTAGTTTCGAAGATCTCGCTTGTGTCGGCTGGCGGGATGTGCTCCAGCTAACACACTGATTTTAGACCATAGCGTCGTTCGAGTTTTGTCTCTAATTCTGGAATTTAGCACTATGATTGCTGAAATTTTTCCTGATATATCAAACATACATGTATTTCTTATGTAGTGGCCAGGGAAACGTGCACTGTCAGAACTCTTTGAACCGCCTAGGGCTTTTGCTATTGCTGTTAAGACCCGTCAAACTACGTTATAATCCTTTCTTTTCTTTTATTGGCAAAAGATAGTGTGAAAATAAGAATAACACAAATATAACTCACGTGTCTTGATCGGATGTTTTTCATTAGTATTGCCTCTATGAACACGAAAAATATTGATAGAATGGTCGAAAAGGTACGACAAATCAAGCTTCACCGGACTGGTGGGGGAGTGGAAGACTCTACCCCAAAAAAAGTCATATACCAACGCGTCTAGGGGCGGCTCAAGGGAGCCTCGGACCACGGCCTAGCGCGTTGATATTGAAAATAATTATACTCGTACAAGGAAGGGCAGCGAAAGGTAAAATGTGTTAACGTCGCTATGAGCACGAGACAGGAAATCGGCGACTGTTACCGAGAAGGTGCCGAAGTAAGATAAATACTTTGCGAAATTACTATTATACATATACATATTATCGTCTTCTAGTCACCGTAATTGAGTTTCGATCAATATACTTGTAGAAACACCTTCGCAATACTTTGCACTGCCACGCTTATTATTATTTTTCGTGGGAATGAGGCAATTTCCCGTCGTAAAAGGTAGCCTATGTGTTATTCTGATGTATAAACGATATTATTGTAAAGTTTCATTAAAATCCATTCAGTTTTGCGTGAAAGAGTAAGAATCATCCATTCTCACAAACTATCGCGTTTATAATTTAGTAGGATCTGTGCTATTACATCTATCTTTAACATCTTCGGCCAGCTGCATCACATATCGACAGCAAGTTTTTTTATAAAGCCGTGTTCACACTTAGGTGAATAACCGCGGCGGTTGGAGTTCGCTGAGCGGCGCGAACGATGTGCGGCGCGGCAGCACCACCGGCGCCTACCAGTCGCAGGGATACGGGGCCATGAAGAGCTCCACATCTGAACCTTACTCGCAGTGGTAAGAAGGACATGCTCAATCAACCCGAAAAGATATTGAAAGAATGATGTGTCAAAACGTCCCCCCAAAAAACAAAAAACTAATAACATGGACCAACAGATTTGAAATTTATCTCAGAATATGCGTCTTAGCTATGTGATTACTTTTTACTATGGCGACATCTTTCAAAGACGCGGGATATTCCGAAAAAGAATCGTTATGCTATTAATATTGGTACCCAAAGTAACAGATTGTAAGCATTCAATTTTCAAATCCCATTGATCATGAAGTTAAAACTAGTTACTAGCCTTTCTATAGATCCATAAGAACCTATTGACACATACAAAAGATCTGTTGGAGGGGGGGGACGGGGCTCATATAAAAATGGTCATCATTCTTTAAACTTGGAACTTATTTTAAAGTTGCCAGAACGATCAAAGGCTTTTTTTTTCATTGACCTATGCTTGTGTCGAAAAGGTACGACCAATCAAGCTTCACTGGACTTGCGGGGGAGCGGAAGACTCTACCCAAAAAAAAGTCATATACCAACGCGTCTAGGGGCGGCTCAAGAGAGCCTCGGACCACGGCCTAGCGCGTTGATATTGAAAAACATCGTGAAGGAGTATCAAAGGCATATTACCTCTTTACAAGCTTAACAATTTTGAAACAAAATTACAGGAACGAACAGAGCCAGCCGTGGAAAGAGTCGGTGACGACGCGCAACAACTTGGACTCGCGCGATCTCTCGCAAGTGGGCATATCGAGCCCGCCCCCCGACATCAAAAACATCACTATTAAGAAGAAAGACGACGACTCTTGGGACTGGCTCAACAACTGACTCTAACAAACTAAAACGGTGAGCTAATCTACTGACTACTCTGCAATATTCACTGCCCCTGGTACCGAGAACCACCTTTTGTTTTTTACTAAAGAAATAACACTAAATTAAAAAATTTAATAACCCCCGACACAAAACTGTGTAACTTGATCCTTTCAACAACTAGAAAAGAGCTGATAATATTCAAATCGCTGAAGATATTTTCTTTGATCTAAGCTAATAACACTCTCGATTGTGACACCTTTCAAACAAAAAAAACTAGATCAAAATCGGCGCATCCGTTTAGGAGCTACGATGCCACAGACAGAGAGACAGACACACACATTAAACTTATAACACCCCTCGTTTTCGTCGGGGGTTAAAAATAGATTAAATGATATACTCGTAAAAAAGAGTTGGATGCTGACCAAGTCCGGTGAAGCTTGAATAAGGTCAATTAAAAAAAAATCGCTGAGCTGACACTCCGCAAAGTCCGCAGCTAAATTTTATTTTTTTTTTTTTTATTTTTTTTATTTTTTTAATATCTTTGGGAAGCTAACAGCACTAAAGTTACACATATAGACTACTTTATATAAAAACAGCTGAGGCTAATAATAAGCTTCCGCATATTTCTACCGACTTTTGTAGTACGAGTATTCTTTATTATTGTAATGTTATATCTTGCTAATGCATATAACTTTATTTTCAGATGAAACAAAAACCAGGCATCAAAGTTGTTCAATCATTTAATCTTATATATTATGCGTGATATTTTGTACATCATATTAGGGAGTCCGAAGCGTCCCTACGTGCAATAAAATATTGATGTACTTTGCGACCACGGAAATAATTTAAACACTGAAAATACGTAAATCATCCAACGAAATTTAAAATAAAAAAATATATAGAAAGAAACATATTTTATATTGTGTGAGCCCCATAAACTACTATATAAATTATTTATCTTTTCAAAATTAACCTTGATACGGCAGTAAGAAGTCATTACAAAAATTTTATGTCTTGTACCCACCCTTCTTTCCTGACCTTCTTCCTGGCAACTAAGTTATTTTGTTTAAATTTAGAACAAATCCTTTCTTCCTTTATTGGCACTTCCTGTGGTAATCTTGAACCACCATTAGTATTTTTTTATTCTCTCCATATTTTGTAAATTGATTTTTACGTGTCTCTGCCTACTCGTTGTTCCGAAAAATCTTGTCTATATCTGAGTGTTAGCCCGGCGGAAAGCTTCCGTATTATAAAGAGGAAGAGGAGAGTGTTATAAAGTTATTTTCGTGGTCGTTCGATACAGAAGTTAGGAAAAGTTATTGCAAGCTTATGAATATTACTATGATCACATTGATCACAATACAGCAGTGCCTGCTATACCGACAGAGGGACAAATAATAATAATTATTACTCGTACAACTTGTATCTGTGTGTAAGCTAGCAAGAAAAGGCATGTTGCTAGATAATTTTATTGTATACTTACTTTCGAGGTAAAATATCGCCTTATTTGTATGAGACTTGTTCAAATAATTTGGATGTATTTCTACAAATCAATCTAAAATAATAAACCTACCTTACCTTATATGAAGCTATGGCTGCTTGTAAAAAAATTGAATACATTACATCGTATTTTTGACTGTCGATTACGCTCCGTTAATTATACACGTACATGACAGCGCTTATTGCACTTTACTAAAACACGTGAATTCCAAACACAGCAATGTAGTATAATGGGCCTATAACTGCAGTACAGTGTTTGCTAATATTTCTTATATTTTATTAAAACGTTAAATAAAACATATCTGCATGTAAATCTTGACTGTTGTTTCCTTAAGAATAAGGTTCAATTTGTTTTCCGTCCAATCCTACCGTACTTGAAAGTTTTAACTTTTTTAGTCTGATCACCAATTCACATTACTATTCGGGATTTGCCTTTTTAAATACGAAGGTCAATTTCATTCATGTAATTGTTATATTGCAGAAGAGTTCGCGAAAATTAATAGTTTTGTTGAGTTCCGGCATAGAAAAGCATTACAAGACCTTTCGATCTGTTTTTACACCAATACAAAAATGGCTGTTAAATAAGGTGCTTGCTTCTTAGCAGTTTTTTAATTAGTCAAGGAAACTTCGATAAAATTAGGGGAATTATAAAGGGGAATGATGACATACTGTTTTAATAACTTGAGCGGCATGAATTTGAGTAAGCGAAAAATTAACTAAACTAACGACGAATATTGATTAATAATAAAATCCAGAACGAGCTTACAAAAAGTGTATTGTGAATAATCCATTTCAGATATTAAAATTACCAATTGAGCGACTAAATTACTTAGTCAGCGACTAAATTACCAAGTGAGCGACTAAATTACCAAGTGAGGGACTACACTGGCAACACGAAGGTCACTGGCTTTGATAATAGTAGTCAGGGCGATAAACGAAGCGGGGGGACGGGGGGGCGCAGCCCCCAACTCAGGGGGGGATCGGGGGGCCCAGCCCCCTGCTAAAAAAATTCAAATCTACCCAGAATCAAATCGGTTGGTTAGGTTAGGTTAGACTGATGTCAATAACAGAGCGGAGGGAGCCGAGCGAGCGAGCGTGCCGCGGCAGCGGCCGGGGACCACCGGAGTTTTAATTTTTTCAAAGTTGTTTTTGTATTCGAAACGCTTCATTTAAGATAAAATGACGCTCAGTATAAAAAATACATTTGCCAAATATTGAAAAAAATGCAGGACGTAACGTTGACACTCAAACAAACATTAGGTCGCTCAAATATTATGAAGCTGCTCATTTTGTATTTTAAGTAACTCAAATTAATGTTTGTAAGTTGCTGTTCTGTTGATTTCTCGTCGCTCGCAGTCAGTCGCTCACTTAGTAATTCTGTAACCCAAATTAATTAATTTTGACACTCAAAACTGTAATTTACAGTCACTCGTTTAATTACTACCCATAAAATTATAGTACTTATCTTTAATTTATGCTATATTGTCAATTATTTGTCTCTAAAAATTCCTAAAAGGTACCTAAGACAATCATTTGCAAATGGTAACATTTGCGTAGTTAGTTAATGAAAAATGTAATCGTTTACTTTCTTTAGGCGGATAATGACTTATTAGCAAAATTACATTTCTCAAAATTTAAGCTCATTGAAAAGATGATTGACGAATAAAGATAAAAGCGCTTATTTGTGAATAACGTAAACTTTATTTGCCGTTCAAATAAACGCCCGTCGAACCAAGACTACAGCAAAAAGACAACAGTAAAGATTGTTATCTTTAAAATTTAGAAAAGGTTATAGCTATGTTGCTGTTATACCTATTCAAAGATCAATTGAATGCATATTCAAATTCGCTGCCCCTCTAGTCGTCTTCAATTAAATTGATTCAATAATTTGTAAATGGCATAAAACAATCTTCCGAAGACACGACAACAATTTTCTGCCATTCCTCATCGATACCTACACGGCGATAGCAGATATATTAATACTATGGGATAGAAAAATATTATGCCCTATTAATTTATTATTATGCATAAAAGGAAAGCTATTAATATTATTAAGCATAAACAAACACTTTCAGAGTGGATAATGATTGGTTGCTACGTTGAAATTATGTTATTTATATGTATAAAACATATATGTTATCTAAATTAATTATATGCTGCAAACGTCTAGGCGAATTTGTACAAAGTTATTGTATTAGTTGAAAAATGTAGGATTAAATTGAATCGTTTGTAAGTAGGTATATTATAAGGCAAAAAATTACGTGACGCGTCGTAAAATTCAAATATTTTTACTAAAAGGCTTAAAACGATCGAAGTATTTATAAGATTATTAATAACAAATCAGCTCAAAACTGGAAATTCGTGAATTCATAGGTTGTCAGGAAAACGAGGTATAACACACACAAGTATGACACAAATCTGTTAAATTGGGTCTTTCCACAAAAAATAAAAAAGAATAATCAAACATTTGTCTAAAAATAAACTTGTATGGAATATATCAAAGATTTGTTTAGGTACGTGCTCAACGCGTGGTTATCATATCAAACTGTCAGATTCGTCAACAAGTTTAATATACGACTCGTTCAAATAAACCAAATGAACACAAAACATGGTTGGCTAGTTATTAATTATTGAAGAGTTTCATTATCCATGTAGGTAGGTAAGTTCCTAGTTTCGTCAAATCATCTCGACGGAAACTTTTTTTCACTTTTCTTTTTTAAACACCCTATTTTTATTTTTCGAATCATTTATTAGATTTATGATAGCTACAATACAATACAATGGTGATGGAAAGCGTCACGAGGGATAATAAAATATTACTTTAACCGTTCTACAGATGTGGAAATAATCGAGAGACGGACGTTACCTCTGAGCCATAATAACCAGAGCTGTTTTACTACAAGCACGCGCATCTATTTAAAATAATTTAATATTAATAAATACAATTGAATTTATTTTTATATTAGTTTAAGTATCATAACATTCATAACAATAGTGTAACATTCCCTGTTATAGTTAATTGTACTTGGGATTGCCATTTAGGAAAAAAATGCGTTTGGAGCTAGATTTTATCATAGTAAATAAAAGTATTTTAAGAGAAAACACCAAACAATCTCTTTTGTATCACTTATACAATGCTTATCATATTATAGATAGATACTTGAATAAAAGTTCATAAGCATGACTCGTGAAGAGAAACTAAATTATTAAAAATAATGTTAAATTCTGAATGCTTAACGTATTTAATATGCGAGTTATTAGGCATTCGGATTATCTAGACAAATTGATAGTCTATAAATGTATGATAAAGATAAAAATAATTTATTGTCAAATAAAAGCTAGAGGCATGATAAATTGTGACTGTATGTATTAAAGTTAGTGCGTCACAAAAGAGTTGTAGACTAGATTAAAGGCACGCTGTACTATTGTTTAATTTTGATAGACTAAATTTTTTTGCCAATCACATCACATTCACCAGTCCATTACTACAGACAGATTGTGTAGCCATTTTGTAATAATTTCCACTATTATTTATCTTATACTCTTTTGTGTCATACATGCTTATTGATGATCGGTCCATTTTCTAAAACATGCCACCTAATTCTATGGTACACCTGATGTCTTACAAGGAATTAAAATTATAGTACTAATTATGTAAAAAATTAGAAATAATTATTGCATTTAGTTAGGAAAGTTTATAGTATAAGTTCAAAATGTAAAGTTGGTTTAAATTTTAAAAAAGGAACAGGACTTAAAAACTAAAACAATATGTCAACAAACAAATCACTACATAGTATAAAACAAAGTCGCTTTTTCTGTCCCTATGTCCCTATGTGTGCTTAAATCTTTAAAACTACGCAACGGATTCTGATGCGGTTTTTTAAATAGATAGAGTGATTCAAGAGGAAGGTTTATATGGATAATACATGTTTAATATACTTAAGGATAACCCACAATAACCATTTTCCCGTGCGGAGCCGGGGCGGGTCGCTAGTTACAAATAATAGACATCCTCCAGCACGTCCCCTTGAGGCATAGTTCCCAGCATGCTGGTAGCATTCCCTCTCTGAAGTATGTATGATAATTATGTACCTATACTCATTTGTACAAAACATTATTTTAATTATAAATCATTGTATTCAACCTGATCATGTTTTCGTTATAACTATGTACCTATTAATGCTGTTTTAATGTATTTACTAGCTATTTTAGTTATATACATTCTAGATTTGTTTCCTTTTTAAGTGTTCGTTTTATAGACGTCGTGGTATTTAAAAATTGTCTTTAAAAATATATTCTATAGCGTTCGCACGTTTCACAAAGTTATGCCTTTAGGAACGCAGCCTTATTCGACATTGTCGTCAATTTCGCTCAACTTTTAAAGCAGCCATTACACGGTCAGTCTGGATGAAGATCTCTGATCACGATCTGGACTGACCATGCAATGGCTGCCTATGGCGACAAGTATTCACTCAAGGTTTAGACTAGTGTCACTCTGATAATTTTCAGTAGTAGGGAAGGGACCCGGAGCTTATCATTCCTCCTGATCTGATGCGTGGAATCATCATGCATTCAGCCTGTGACATTTTTAATAAACCTTAGCCCGGGAAATTGAACCTGGGACATGTTTGATGAAAGACGAGCGTTCTACCGCTCAGCTACGTAGCCTGTAAGTTTAGAATAACTTAGTGAGCTATATGTGTTTTACTGCGCTGGTTTAATTGTAACGAATCTATTAGGTACCTAAAATAAATGTGGGATATATCTCACAAACAGCCATCTGATCCCAGACTTTATTACCAGCATCATAAGTTAATGAAAATGTTGTAATTTTCAAAGTTACTTACACCAGAACCTACAAGAAATTGTAGTTCCTTCAATAAATTAATATATCTTTATATATCTAATCTTGGCGTTCGTCTTAGTATGCTGACTACTTATACCATAACTAAGGGTATCATCAAACAGCTGATTATACGTAGACTGTTAATATGATTATTTAGATAGACAACATTTAGGAACTTATCGAACCTTATGTTGATGCTGTCTGTGCCTGTATTTTTATCAATTTATACTGTATTATTATGTTCGAATTAATCTTATTTCTATAAATAAATATAATTAGTTTGTGAAGCTGGTGTTTCATTTTGAACATTATTTAATCCTTTTTTATTGCCCGTGATAAAGCCCAACCAGAAAAATAAAAACCTCCCATATTGCGGAATTTCCATGGAACTAATTTATATACCTAATGGAAATTGTTGCCATAAACATAAAAATATACTCGTGGCGCCCCCAGAGCAGGTTTTATTTTCACTTCACACGCAATATCAGTAAAAAGTTAATTTTGGTTCTCAGTTCATAAATTGCAGCATCTAATCTAGTATGAACAGATCGACTCTCACCGGTAATTCTTGTAGTATTTTTTTCTGTATAAAGTATTTAAAAAAATTTAATAACACGCCTATACCGTAAAGGCAGTAGCGCCCTTTAGAGCTATACCTTCCTTTCGTCGCCAATTATCTTATTTAATGTAGAAGCATATACACTTGTATGTGACTCAAGTCTCCAGAACATTCCCCTTTGGCCGTGTACGAAACCACAGTTTCGGAAGTGATGACCAAATTGTTTTGCTGCAAGCAGGACTTGCGGTAAAATTATTTTGTGCATACGAGGGGCGTTCATAAAGTAGTGAGAATTACTAAGATGCAGTTGTATTTTGTTAAAGGCTATTTTATTTTTCAATGTAGTCACCTTTTAGTAATATACATACACTTGGCATATCTTTTTTCTAAATTTTAAATTCCTTTTCGAAAAAAGTCTTCATTCTGCGATCACTGCGTCATCTCTGATCTCTCTGAATCTTCCAATTTCTGATCTCTTAGGTGCTCCTTTAGCAGTGAAAAGATATCAAAATCACTAGGCACGAGGTCCGGTGAATACGGTGGTTGCTCCATCAATTCAAAGCCAGCATCTTCAATGGCAGCCACCACAACTTTGGACTTGTGCGCGTGGGCATTGTCTTGGTGACACAAAATAACTTTTGCGAGCTTTCCACGCCGTTTGTGGCGTATTTTTTGAATTGACCTATGTTTGAGTCGAAAAAAAATACGACGGATAAGCTTGATCCGTTTCCATCATGCATTTTTAAAATTTGTATTGGATCATTACTACCCCTTGGCTATCCCAGAAAAGGGAGCCCAGAATCTTGCCGGCGGTTGGAGTTGGAGATGACGGTCTCTTTTAGGTCTGGCGATCTTGGCGGCCACATCAAATGTTAAAATTCATATCTTCCTTTTATTTCTTACACTATGTTATTTAGAAAAAAATAATCCTTATTTGGTATGATAAAACTACAGGATGCTTTTTGTCTCGTATAGCGGGTTCGATTCCCGGTTCAACCATGTAATTATTAAAAAATATATTAATGCAGTTTTAATAGTTTTCAGAAATAAAATAATGTCTTCTTTCAGTAAAATGTTCTATTCTATCTCTATATAATAAAACAGTAGAGGTCGAAAATCTGTACATAGAAAAAAAATGCTAAAAACCAAGTCAGGGGGATGTAAGAAGTGATATAGAACTATCCAGTTTTTTTTTAGATATTTTTGTTTCTCTGTTTGTCTGTTTATCTGTTTGTCTGTTTGTACGGACTAATCTCCGAAACTGTTGGACCGATTAGAATGAAATTTTGCATGGCGGTTATATCCCTGGTCAACATCTTAGATAGTTTTTACCGCGGGAAAATATCTCATTCCTACGGGAAAATGGTTAAATTAGTAAAATTTTCTAATTTCTCAAACACGACGTATACATTTCAATGTAATTTGCTATATGGTGGCTTTTAGGTATAAAAAAACGACCTAGATATATTTAATTATGTAGAAACAATTTTTGGGATTTTAAAAGTAACAAATTCAGTAATACACTAAGAGCTAGCGACCAAATTCTTCATGTGGCTTCAGCTGTATTGAGACTCTGTTAGCTACTTCCCTGAAGATCCTTTTCC
Source organism: Teleiodes luculella (assembly GCA_948473455.1). Classification (NCBI taxonomy): domain Eukaryota; kingdom Metazoa; phylum Arthropoda; class Insecta; order Lepidoptera; family Gelechiidae; genus Teleiodes; species Teleiodes luculella. The sequence goes on from OX419582.1 coordinate 6,169,551, forward strand.
TATAATCTTCGTGCTGGCAGGCCGCGGGCGGTGGGTGCGGGTGTAGTGGGGTGGGGAAAAAAAAGAAAAAAAATGTGGGCTCAGCGACTTTAATTTTTTTTTCAAACAGTTGCTCTGTACTCCCTGTGCACCCAAAAAAAAATTTAAATCGATCGGGTGGTGGGAAGGGGTTGCCAGCGTTCATTAAAAGTACCAAAATAATAATTATTTTCGTGTGGGCTCAGCTGTATTGGCTTTTTTTCTGACGCGAGATTAATCAAAATGTAAGCCCCAAAAAAATTCAAAAAAAAATAAAAAAAAAATTTAAATAATTAAATTCGCAATTTTTTTGGGTCTCACATATTGATTAATCTCGCGTCAGAAAAAAAGCCAATATAGCTGAGCCCACACGAAAATTATTATTATTTTGGTACTTTTAATTAACGCTGGCTACCCCTTCCCACCATCCAATCGATTTAATTTTTTTTTTGGCTGCACAGAGAGTACAGAGTAACTGTTTGAAAAAAAAATTAAAGTCGCTGAGCCCACATTTTTTTTCCCACCCCACTACACCCGCACCCCCCGCCCGCGGCCTGCCAGCACGAAGATTAAAGGAAAAGGTTGTTCAGGGAAGTAGCTAACGGAGTTTCAATACAGCTGAAGCCACATGAAGAATTTGGTCGCTAGCTCTCAGTCTATAATATTACTTTAATAAACACGCTGGCTGCAGAATTTAGTTCTGTAAAATATCAATAGATGGCGTTTTACCGAGGCTTCTTCACTAACATTCTAAACTACAAAATAGTTCTCCGATCCATTTTAAATATAATTTAATTACAGCTTTTTCTTTTACAAACGGATTATTTTACGCTATTAATTAATCAATATCGGCAATCATCTGCAAGTTGCCCAGTTGCTAAAGTGGTGCGCGAATTGTGATACAATTTGCAATTTTTTTTCAAATTTCTTTAAAAAATTTCTCAGAAACGATAAATATAGTTTTCCATACAAGCTATTCGACTGAAATGATATTTTTTACGGGAATTTCGATTTATGTATTATTTTTTTAAGTGCTCAAGACCGTTGACCGAGTGTGTCCTTTCAGTGATTGCTAAGCCGACACCCGAGAGCGTCGTTGGCCAAGTGCCTAAAGGAAACATCGTGAGGAAACCTGCACACACTTGCGAAGTAATTCATAGGTTGTGTGTAAGGTTGATTAACCCGCACTGAGCCAGCGTGGTGGACAAAGGCCTATTCACCCTTATATCAGGGTAAGCTCGAGCCCCTTGGTGGGGACATAAAATATATGAGTTAACAAAACCGCCACCCAACCTGCATCAAATCCAATGTAAATAAACAAAAAGCAAACAACGGACCTGAAAACGTTCAAAAGATATTTTATTATAGTTAGGTACACATTAAATTATCGAATTATCTATTATTGTAAAATAAAACTGCAGAGGTTGAAAGAGGTAGGTAGATAAAAAATGCTAGAAACCGAGTCAGGGGGATGTAAGAAGTGATATAGAACTTATCCAGATTTAAAAAAAAATTGTTTCTCTTTGTACTGGAAATTTTTTGTTACCTGTTTGTATGGGCTTATCTCCAAAACTGTAAGACCGATTTAAATACAATTTTGCATGGTGATACCTTATATCCCCGGTCAACATCTTGGATACTTTTAAAGGCAGGAAAATTAAAGAGTTCCCGTGTAATAATAGTTTAACATTCCTCCGGAAAAGCCGAAAAACAACGCGGGCATAGGCGCGGGCAGACAGCTATCTTTATATAATGAAACTGTAGAGATCTAATGTCTGTACATAGAAAAAAAAGATGAAATCCGAGTCAGGAAGATGTAAGAAGTGAAACACAACATATCCAGATAATTTTCTTCTTTTGTTTCTCTGTCTGTTTGTCTGTTTGTACGGGTTAATCTTCGAAACTATTAGACCGATTCAAATGAAATTTTGCATGGTGGTTCTTTACATCCCTGGTCAACATCTTGGATACTTTAAGTTGCCAAAATTAAAGAGTTCCCGTGGGATAGTTCAAAATTACTACGGAAAAGTCGGAAAACAACGCGGGCGTAGCCGCGGGCAGACAGCTAGTCCAGTAATATTTAAATCAAAAACACGCTGGCTGCGGAATTTAGTTCCCTAAAAAATTAATAGATGGCGTTTTACCGAAGCTTCTTCACTTATAATCTAAACTAATAAATATTTATTCTATTCTATTCTAAACTACAAAATAGTTCTCGAAACCTTTTACTTAATATAACATTTTTGAGTCAAAGCGTATCGCAGCGTCAAAGATCTGTAATAGCGCGGCTTTTGGGTCTAGTGGGTGGATCAGGTGGATGTGAAACTTGCTCAAATCCGTCTAAAATGTCCGGTACTAAACCTTGATAGGTACGTCGATTTTGCGACGAGCACGTATTATTAAGACGATTATAACATAACGAAAGGCGTAGGTTACTTAAAAAAACTTTTATAATGCTTTCCATACAACATAGCACTGATCTCCTTGATTACAACCTACTGATGCGTAATAAACTTGGTCAAAAAATTACAATTCTCAAAAAAATGCTGTCTGACAGAACTACACCCTAAATTGTCATTTTATTACGCAATCTTCCAGAAAATGACATAGCAAAAAAACTTTATTACATATTTTATTTTTTATACTATTTTTTAATTATTTTTAAGAAAAATCTCAAAAAGTAACCGAAAATCTTCGTTGTGGAAGTAAGTACGAAGACAATGATTTTCTCATTATAGCTATAGGTTTTCATGTACCATCTGACAACTAAAATCAGAGCGCGGCTGGCGCAGTAGTTATTACAGTGGCTTCCCATTCGGAGAGCGCGGATTCAACGTTTTCGGTGAAGGAAAACACCGTGAGCATGTGTGTGAAGCTGACGCAACTCGTACTGAGACAGCGTAATCGACCAAGGCCTATAGGTACACCCTAAATACAGGGTAGGCTCAAGATTCTCGATGATAAAGTCCGACCAGAGGAAAAGAAACCTCGCTATATTGCGGAATTTCAATGGAACGATTTTTATAAGGGAAATTGTTGCCTTAGTCGTAAAAAAAATATACACGTGGCGCCCCCAGAGCAGGTTTCTTATTTCTTTGGTCAGGCTTTATAAGCCGATAACCGCTTGCATGTTAAAACATATTGCACCTATCTATTGGGAATTTCTTAATTGTCCAAAGCATGTTTTCTTCCCTATTACGAAATTTCCAACGTAGCGATAAGTTGATCTATGGTAGTCATACTTGTAAATATTGTTCCAAGGATAATTGTTTCTTGGTTATAATTTATGCAATTCCATCTTCAGATGTCCATTATTATTTATCCGTCTATATCAGTGTTTTTCAACCTGTGGGTCGCGACCCCCTGGGGGGTCGCGAAGCTTCTGTAGGGGGGTCGCCAGAGGTCAAGAGAACTACTTCAGTAAAAAAACAATAATGATAAAAAGGTTGAATTATTAAGAAGAGGAATTTTAACGAAAGGATATACTCATAAACATTTGGAAGTAATTTTAGAAGTTAATACAAACGCACTGTGGCTCGTTATTAATCACAGTATACCCGAATTTCAAATAATTGTCGTCATATTGACGTTTTTTCTTCGTTTTTCTTCCACTACTCTCACCAGAAGTTGGCGGTCTTGTTGATCTTTTCAGGAATACATCAATTTTAAATTATTACAAACTAGCTTTCCGCCGCGACTCCGCCCGCTTTAACAGTTAGTCCCGTGGGAATGAGCCATTTTCTCGCGGTAAAAGTAGCCTATGTTACTCAGGGTGAATGTAGTTTTCTGATGGTGAAAGAATTTTTGAAAACGGTTTTGAGTTTATTCATTACAAACATCAAATACAAATCTTTCCTCTTTATACTATTAGTATGATTACTTCAAATATGTAATTATGTCTTACGGTCGTCAAACAATTGAACCGTCGTCGACGTGAACTGAGTGGCTTGTAGGGCGATTCGGCCGCTGAGTTTCGGACGCGGCGGCCGAATCACCACGTTAATTATTTTTAGCATTTTTGACGGGTGTTTCGGCCGCAGCCTTAATTTGAAGCAAAGTAACGTCAGCAATATTACTCAAAAATACTTATTTTACTCGAAATACCCGTCGAAAATGTTAAAAATAATGAACCTAAAAGACTCGGCGGCCGAATCACCCGTCAAAAATGCTAAAAATAATCAACGTGGCGATTCGGCCGCCTCGTCCGAAACTCAGCGGCCGAATCGCCCCACAAGCCAACTGAGTAAGTATCAATATACATACATACATGACAAAAGAGCGAAGGGTCGGGGGGGTCGCGAAATATTTTTTCATACCAGGGGGGTCGCATCATGAAAAAGGTTGAAAAACTCTGGTCTATATATTCCAATTCAGTTTCTTATTACATCTCTTTATTCTGAATGATAACTACACTAGTGCATTATATGTAATGCACGGACGTATCAAGCAAGATCATCAGTGCATTACATGTAATGCATGGACAGTCAAAGTGTTAATGGACTGTTAAACGAATAGTGAGATTGTTCCAGCTTCTGCTGCGCCCTAAAGTGAGGGCTAGGATACCTGGAGAATGGCGCTCATCCGACCGCTGCATCTCCTGAAGGCATCTCGCAAGGTGCTGCATGTGTGGAGCACAGCTTCAGTAAGTCGAATTATATTTTACTAGCTGCCCGCCCGCGGCTACGCCCGCGTTGATTTAATGAGGTATTTTACCGTGGTATAACGAAACCTTAATCTATCCCCAAGATCTATTTTATATCTGTACCAAGTATCATCAAAATATCCGCCTGCACTACCATTTTACCCACAGTATAAAGTCTTTATCCCCCCATAAAATCTAATGTAATATCTAACATAATGGGAAAAGAGTATTTTTCCGCGGTAAAAAAAGCACATACATCCCCAGAGGCTATTTCCGATTTATTTGTATTAATATTTACAGATATAGACCAAGTTTGATAAAAACTTTCCACCCGCGCTGCCATTTTCCCCGTGGGAATGAAGACTTTTCTCGCAGTAAAATGTACCCTTTATCCATCTCCAAGGTCTATCCTATCCCTAAGGTCAGATTGGTATAGATACCAAGTTTCATAAAGTTTCCGCCCCAGGGCTCCGCCCGCGCTTACAATCTTTCCCGTGGGAATGAGGTACTTTTCCGCGGTAAAAAGTAGTCTATGTCCGTCCCCAAGGTCTAATTCTATCTCTCCGTACCAAGTTTCATCAAAATCGGTTCAGTCGTTTTAGCGTGAAAGAGTAACAGACAGACAGACAGAGTTACTTTCGCATTTATAATATTAGTATGGATGAAGTTATGTGAAAATAAATAAAATTTATGAACCGTTAACAGTCAATTAAGTTACGGTAAAAAAAAATCGGTAGTACGAAATGATGCCTTTTGCCTGAATGCCTTTTGTCTGAATTTGAGCATGAGTTTATTTTTAAATACCTATATTGTGTTTTAAGTCGAAATGTGTTTTATTTTTATTATTACGCGACTGCAAAGGCAGGGTTGTGTTTTTTAAGCGTATCTGTGTATGTATTATGTATGCATGTATGTATGTGGTATTCTTTATACCCTCGAATCGTCCAAACGGCTGGACGGATTTTAAAGAATGAGGTGTCTATCGATTTGTCTGAAACGTGCAATGGTTATAGGCTAGGTTTCGTTTGAACAAAACCAAAATGGCGGCCGAAAAATACAAAATGGCGGTAGAGACGAAAACAAATTTTTGCGTACCATATACAGGGCGTCCCACGGCTATGCCACATGGAGGGAAAGTACCTTAAATATTGTAGATAGAATATTTTACTGAAAGAAGACATTATTTTATTTCTAAAAACTATTAAAACTGCATTCATACATTTTTAATAATTACATAGTTGAACCGGGAATCGAACCCGCTACACGAGAAAAAAAAAACACCCTGTAGTTTTATTATACCGATCGAAAGGCTTCATCATAAGGATTATTTTTTGCTAAGTAACATAGTGTCAGAAATAAAAGAAAGACTATGTATTTTAACATTTTTAATACAAAATTAATCAATTTATCAAATGCTCGAAATGACTCCATGCTGTTGAATACAAAGTCGCACTCTTTTGATTATTTCACTCCCTGTCGATTTTTTGATATTGTTGTGGTAAATATTTAAGTTCTGTTTGTAGCTCGTAGACACTTTCATACCGGTTCTTGTAAACTAAATTTTTTACACAACCCTTCAAAAAGAATCTAACGGGGTTAGAACTGGCGATCTCGCGGCCACATTAAGGGTTAAAATTCATAGTCTTCCTTTTATTTCTGACACTATGTTATTTAGCAAAAAAAATCCTTATGATGAAGCCTTTCAATCGGTATGATAAAACTACAGGATGTTTTTTTTTCTCGTATAGCTGGTTCGATTCCCGGTTAAACCATGTAATTATTTAAAAATGTATGAATGCAGTTTTAATAGTTTTTAGAAATAAAATAATGTCTTCTTTCAGTAAAATGTTCTATCTACAATATTTAAGGTACTTTCCCTCCATGTGGCATAGCCGTGGGACGCCCTGTATCGTGGCACATCAGTAGATAGGGTCTTCAAAATGAAGATGATGTTTCTTAAACCATATTTCATGAAACTAAAAAGTCTTCAATAAAAAAGTAAATTAAAAAATCTGAAAACCCGACTGCTTAAAAAGCGAAATAAAAAGATGAAAACAAGATGATAGTAGCATGACGTATAATTGAAATCCTCTTTTTCTATAAATTAAAATAGTCATTATTGCAGTCGGAGGCATATTATTCATATTTTACTTGCTGAGACTCCTGCTACATATTACAGGAGGAAGTAGGGCATAACGACACCTCTGGGCTCAAAGGTCATAAAGGACAAAATACGACTTTACAGGAGAGGCAAAATCGAAAAAAAAAATTTAGTTTATAGCTGTAACTTTTTTGTTCGTCAAGCTAAATAAATGGAACCTAGATCATTATACTTAGGATTTGAGATATTTTTATGAACATATTGTAAAAAATGTCCTAGTTGGTTATTTACAGAGATAGACTTCCCTTTACGACCAAAAATTATTAATAAATGTCCTTTATACCCACCAAAATTTCACTCTGTGCAAGTATCTTGAGGCGTAAATCTAATCTCACCAAAAACATACCTGTTAAAAAGGGGGCCAAGTTCCTATCGGCTCATTGTTCGCCTAAAAAAGGATTGAAATCCAATCCAATGCCAAGTTTAGATGCACTTTAAAATCGATCGTAATCATCGTCATCAACAGCCTGATCCACTAGTAAACATTTGCCATTCCCAAGACTCGCTACCACATACTAAATTTGAACTTGGCAGGTTTTAGTGCGTAATACTTGATTAATTTGTATAATTTATATAATAATTAAATTTATTTATTATTTATATAATAATTAAATTAACCTATTTAATAAATTAATTTAACCTGCCAAGTTCAAATTTAGAATGTGGTGGCGAGTCTTGGAAATGGCAAATGTTTACCAGTGGATCAGGCTGTTGATGACGATGATTATGATCGATTTTAAAGTGCATCTAAACTTGGCATTGGATTGGATTTCAATCCTTTTTTAGGCGAACAATGAGCCGATAGGAACTTGGCCCCCTTTTTAACAGGTATGTTTTTGGTGAGATTTGAATACTTTTTTTGAAGAAATCGTACTTATTATTTTTCTTTTTGTCCCACGCCTTCGTCCATTGTTAACCACAGAATAAATACACTCGAGAGCAAAGAATCCGGGTCACTTAGAAAATCCTATAAATCTCGGAAACTAAGAATGCTAGCTTAATGAAATAAGTTGTGTTTAGTAGACAATTAAATACTCCTTAAATTAGGGTATTAATTAAATGATCCTTAAATTTGGGCTGTCATAAAAATATCAAATTTGAAAAAAGGATACTTTCGAAGATGGAGCTATGAAATTACTACATTTGTTTTTACTATTGTTTCTATTTTGTAATTTAAGTTGGTATATAAACCATATTGATAGTGTTAAATATTTATTATTTAACCTGTAATCATGTCGCTTACACCTGAAGAATGCGCCAGAATCCTAACAATGCTGGAAACCGGCCGGAGTGAGCGCGATACAGCCAGGACTCTCGGTGTGTCGCTGTCAACAGTACAAAGAGTTCTCCTACGTTACGAGGACACTGGCTCTAACCTACGTAGACCAGGTACAGGCAGAACTGGATGTACCACAGCACGAGAAGATCGATACTTGGTGAACACCATGCTTCGTAATCGCTTTCTCAAAGGAACTGAACTTACAAATCAGTTTCAACGCCTCGGAGGAAGTAACCCAAGCGCATGGACAGTAAGATGACGACTTTCTGAAGCTAACCTGAAGCCACTTAGACCTGCAAATGGCCCTAAATTAAAGCGTGGTCATCGTATTTCAAGACTAAGATATACCCAGAACCATTTAAATTGGACTATTGAAGATTGGTCGTAAGTTATGTTCTACGACGAATCAAAATGTATGCTCTACAAGCACGATGGAAGACACAGAGTATATAAAAGACCAGGGAAAAGATTCAAGCAAGCATGCATAAAAGAAAAAGTAGGCTACGGTGGTAGGTCTGTACATGCGTGGGCCGGAATTTCATCTGAGAGTCGCACAGAACTGGTGTTCATGGAAAACGGTTCTTTAACTAGCGTAATTTATGTGGACGAAATCCTTAATGAACACGTTGGGCCATTTATGGTCAATTTGGGTGAAGATGCTATTTTTATTTATGACAATGCCCGACCTCATACAGGTTTGATTATGAATGACTACCTACAAGAGATGAACATTGCTCGTATGAAGTGGCCAGCACGCAGCCCGAATATCAACCCGATCGAGCATGCTTGCGACGAGCTGGGGAGATGCGTAAAACAACGAAACCCTCCCCCAATCACGCTCCGTGAGCTCAAGATTGTTATCACAGAGGATTGGGAGAATATTTCCCAAAATCGTATAAGGAACTTGGTGTACAGCATGCCAAACCGCGTAAACGCAGAAAAGGAAGCATGAGGAGGCAATACAAAGTATTAAAATCCAAGAAAATCACATTGTTGTACAAAAATGTCATGTTTACTATTTTTGTTTAAAGGCGAGATCAGCAGTTTTTTTACTTTGTTTCGTTTTAATAAATAAAAATGTAGTGACTTATAAATTTTATTACTTTCATTTAAGGAGTATTAAATTGTCTACTAAACACAATTTATTTCATTAAGCTAGCATTCTTAGTTTCCGAGATTTATAGGTTTTTCTAAGTGACCCGGATTCTTTGCTCTCGAGTGTATATTTAATCATCCGGACACTCCATGCAGCAAATTTATTTTGACAACCTAGTTACTTCTTTTTGAAAAACAAGCAAGTCAGGGTTATCCAAAGAGGTTTGAAGAGCCGCTTCGCTTAAGCGGCTCTTCAAACCTCTTTGGGGTTATCACGAGATTAAATTAAAAAAAAACTTATTATTTGAAATCTCTAATTTATTTATTTTTTAAGTTTTAGTCTTATCTTTAAGTCAAGTGTTTACGTATTAAATAGTTGATAGTTAATTAAATGACATTCAGTACATCGGTCAAATTTATATTATAATATAAATAAAATAGGTACAGTAGGCAGCACATGCGGCTGGACATTCGCACCACGATTTTCGCTCCTACTACTACAGGATAAAGACGCTCCCAAGGTCATTATGTCCAGCCGCATATATTATGCTGGCTACTGTACACGATGCATTTTAAACTTTGTCAACAATTAAGATAATATACATAATACAGAAGCCTTATTGCATCGTACTTAGCCAATCTTCATTCCTAATGTTTACAGTGTTCAGAGCTCGACTGGTCTTTTTTTTTATACAAGCGCACATTATTAGTCTTCAACAATTAAGATAATATACATAATACAGAAGCCTTATTGCATCGTACTTAGCCAATCTTCATTCCTAATGTTTACAGTGTTCAGAGCTCGATTGGTCTTTTTTTTTATACAAGCGCACATTATTAGTCCTTCTACAACGGTCTCTTTCGATAAATTAAGAATAATAAAAATTGCACGATGTGACAAGGTTATCACGTCTTATAATAAGCGCTACAGTGTATTATTATGAATACATGACAATATATTTTGGGTAGTAAATTAAACGATTGACTGTAAATTACAGTTTTGAGTGTCAAAATTATTTAATTTGGGTTATAGATAATTCTACTCTAGTAATCTAATTGAGCGACTGACTGCGAGCGACGAGAAATCAACAGAACAGCAACTTACAAACATTAATTTGAGTTACTTAAAATACAAAATGAGCAGCTTCATAATATTTGAGCGACCTAATATTTGTTTGAGTGTCAACGTTACGTCCTGCATTTTTTTCAATATTTGGCAAATGTATTTTTTATACTGAGTGTCATTTTATCTTAAATGAAGTGTTTCGAATACAAAAACAACTTTGAAAAAATTAAAACTCCGGCGGTCCCCGGCCGCTGCCGCGGCACGCTCGCTCCGCTCTGTTATTGACATCAGTCTAACCTAACCTAACCAACCGATTTGATTCTGGGTAGATTTGTTTTTTTTAGCGGGGGGCTGTGCCCACCCGTCCCCTCGCTTCATTTAACGCCCTGACTACTATTATCAAAGCCAGTGACCTTCATGTTGCCAGTTGCCCTCTCTGTATTTCCAGTCGCTCACTTGGTAATGTAGTCGCTCACTTGGTAATTTAGTCGCTCACTTGGTAATTTAGTCGCTCACTTGGTAATTTTAATATCTGAAATGGATTATACACAATGCACTTTTTGTAAGCTCGCTCTGGATTTTATTATTAATCAATAATCGTCGTTAGATTAGTTAATTTTTCACTTACTAAAATTCATGCCGCTCAAGTTATTAAAACAGTGTCATCATCAGTCGCAAAGTTGTTTTTTTATTCGCTCGTTTTATAATTCCCCATATATTTTATACCCCCCCTGCCCTCCCCCCCTCTCTTCATCGTATTCTCATTGTACCACTGGTTTAGAAATATTTTTGTTATAAATTCTATATTCGATTAAGCCAAATTTCTTAAATTTCTTAATTTTTTGTTAATCTACATATAACACACGACCTGTGTGCCAAATTTCATAAGGCTAGGACAATTGGAAGTGCCCTAAACATTTTGATTACCGGTCAGTGAGTGAGTCAGTCAGTGCCAAAATTAGCTATTTTCACAGGGTTATATTTCAGAAGCTACTGAAGATATATCTATGAAATTTGGCATACTGCTTTAGTACTAGTATATAATTACGTAGGTAAAATTTTATCTCTGTACTTGCAATAGGCACTGAGCTACAGGGGGGTCAAAAGTGGGTCGAAACGGTTCGTGTAAATAGTGCACGGCATGCGCGCGGCTTGTTGCTGGAACTTGGCCTGCGCACTCCGTGCGCTTCGATATTTTTTACCTATTATACGAAATTAAGGCTGTAAAGTACAGGTGGTTATATAATTTTGGTTGTAAAGAACGACCTGCAACTTCAAATAGTGACAGTAAATCAAATTTAAAATGATACTATAAAGTATAAATGTAAAATTACTTGTCTGTTATCAGGAAAAGAGCAATCGATATACATTAAAAATGTTTTGAAGAAATTTAATTTAATTTTTATTTTATTCTTTATTATTTTAACGAAAAAAAAACCATTCCTTTAAGAAAAATGTTGAATTGACGGTATTTACTAGTATAGTATACCTACTGTAGGTGTACTATACTAGTAAATACCTACTAACAAGTAAAAGAACCTCAACAAAAGCAATTTCTCACCTTTAGCTAAAATATACATTAGTATTAATATTCCCGACGATAAAATTATTCTTAGGTGGATGATGCAATGAAACAGTAACAAGAAAACCTTATACACCCTACAGCCTACCTACAGAGTGCAAAACTATGGCTAACAACTAAAAATTACAACAGATACCAGTACTTTTATGAAATATTTTTGTATTGTAACCACAATAAGAGCTACAAAATGACAAAATCGAAACAAACGTGATTGAAAATAATGATCGATTTCTTTAAAGTGTCACAAAACAATGACAATAAATCAATTCAATCACAGAATGGAACACCGCATCACATTCGTATACAATCAAAATAATTTGCAAAAGTTGCTGCTATTTAAATGTTGTTATTAATTCAAAATTATGAACATACATTTTTTTTATAACAAAAGTACTTTCTATGTATTATTAAAGTTTAAAATTGATTTTAAGTTCAGTGCCAGCAATAAAATAAGGAATGATTACTATAAAATATTTATTATTTTGAGGGCGTAAAGGACAATTTTGTAAAAAAAATTGCTTTACGCCCATAAATTTGCAGTAAGACTTGCCCTTTATCCCTAAGTAACAAAACTTTACGGGTAATTTGGTATTTAAGTCTAATTTTTGTCCATTATTTCTGTTTACTCTGTCAATGAAAGTGGGTCGTAAAGGAACTTTTTTTGCGAATTTCGCTAAACTAATTATACAGATCGATAGAGAATTAAAAACTGAATAAGGCTGCATTCACAAGTCATTTCGACCCAAATGTCCTTTACGACCTTTGAGCCCAGAGGTATCGATAAGCGACGTCTTAGTCGAAAATGAGTTATAAATGCCATTCTACGTAAAATTTTACGCTCTTTCTATTGCGTTTACTCCCATGGTTCTACGATGACTTTTTTGGCGTTTATGCCCAAGCAAAAAAAAGCATTTTCCTGGTATTACTTTTTGTAACCGACGAAAATTCAGGTCATTTTCGCAGTAAAGGTGCTTGTACCCCTCCAAAAATATTTTGTATTTGTTGTCGGTAATGTCTTTTAGGAGAAGCGAGGCGCGCAGAAATGAGAGGTGACACTTTGGTTGAATTCTGCCAAAACAAAAATCTCGTTATTACAAATAAATACCTACCCTCTTTAAACTCTTCCCCTCGCCGTTTGTATACTTGGACTTCTCCACAACACACTAAGGATCATATTGTACCAAACCAGATTGACTACATTCTGGTAAATCAGAGGTACCGAAACAGTGTGAAAAGTGCAAAAACGTACCCGGGAGCCGATATACGTTCTGATCATAATCCTGTAGTGATATATTCGAGTGCAAATTGAAAATAGTTCATAAAAGACGGAACTTTAGAATTGATATCAAAAAGCTCAAAGACAGCAAAATACGATCAAAAGTCTCAAATAAAATTAACGAATGGGCTAAGAGTTATCTAGCATCAACGTCAACAGATGATATCCTGTCCTCGATGCGGTCAAAGATGTGTAGCATTTTCCAAGATGAGCTGAGACCAAATGTGGCAAGTAAACAAGAGTGGATGACTGACCATATATTTAAGGTGATGGATGAAAGAAGAACGTACAAAAATGTAGATCCAGACCGTTATCATAGCATAGATCGTGTCATAACTAATGAACCACAAGGCCCGTACTTTATTCTACGAAAATAAGTGCGAGAGAATCGAGGTGCTTATGGCAAAACATGATGCATTTAATTTGCACAAAGAAATCAAAGATATGGCTGGAACAAAAAGGAAATCTCAAATGCATACTCTTCTAAATAACAACGGAAATAATAAACGGCAAGTTTATAAATAACCTGCGTTATGCAGATGACACAATATTAATTGCAGCATTAGCTTCTGATTTGCAGGTAGTTTTAGACAGAGTAAGCGAGTGTAGTGGTAGAGCCGGGCTGAATATTAATATTATCGGTAAGACAAAGTACATGGTTATATCCAGAGACAAACATCTTGACCCTAAATTATCGCTGGCAGGAGCTGATTTAGAGCGGGTGCGACAATTTAAATATTTGGGCGCTTGGGTTAATGAGGAATGGGAAAGTGACCAGGAAATAAAAACCCGGATTGAAATAGCCCGAGCAGCCTTCAATAAGATGAAGCGAGTTCTGTGTTGTCGTAAGCTAACGTTGAGGCTCAGAACGCGAATGCTTCAGTGCTACATATGGCCGATTGTGCTGTACGGGTGTGAGGCGTGGACCATGAAAGAGGATACAAGACGACGTCTCGAGGCATTTGAAATGTGGTGCTATCGTCGTATGCTTCGCATCAGTTGGGTTCAGAGGGTTTCTAACGAGAGAGTTCTTCAGCGCGTCCAAAAGACCCGGGAGATGTTGCAAACCGTAAAAAGAAGGAAGATCGCATATCTGGGACACATTTTGAGAAATGTTAAATACCAACTTCTTCAACTTATTATGATGGGCAAAGTGGAGGGGAAGAGGCACGTTGGAAGACGGAAGAAATCTTAGCTTAGGAACATTCGCGAGTGGACCGGGATTGCCAGTGTTGAAGAGCTGTTCCGATTGGCAAGGGACAGGGATAAATTCAGGAAGCTGACGGCAGACCTCCAGTAATGGAGTGCCACCTGAAGAAGAAGAAGATGTCTTTTAAGCTTTTCCCTCAAAAAGTACAAACGTTGTTTGGTTTAGAAAGCGTTAAAGGGGTCGCTGGTCGGTTATATTTTATTTGAAATAAGGGGATTATAAAGGTACAAAACTGTGGACTGTATATTAAAATATAGCGTTGGTTAAATTTGCAAGCTTTGAGCAAGGCGGACGTTGAAATAAACACAATTAAATTTAACCAAAACAAACAAAATAACGTTAAATTGGCGAATAGAAAAATGGTAAGGTAAATAAGGATAGGTGGTAGGTACTCACGAATAATTCTTTCCGGCGGTTTTTGAAGCACTGAAAGTCTTTCACATTCATAGACAGATTTTGCGCAAAATTACTAGAAATATAGGGTTCCCTTTATATTTGTTAAAGTTTTAAAAGATAATACGTGTCGTTGCCAGCACATCACGTTCGAGAAGCCCTTCACATTTTTCTCAGTACAGGGCGCCGTTGTAGCTAACGCCCAGTCGATCGCTCCCATTGGTCGAGAGCGCGTTTTGTTTCTTTCTTGACGTTGTGGAGTGGGAAAAGGGATGTCAATAGGGAAAGACCAGCGGGATAACAAGGATGGAATAATGCCAACTTAACAAACACTGACAGCTACAAAAAGCGGTAATATTTGAATATAATAAACGGCTCAACCATTGTTTATAGCCTACTTCTATTTCCTAATTTAACATAGCTATGGCGCTTGTACCTTTTATACAAAATTTATTTTCATATTACTCTGTCGGTTATACCCTATTACCATTCAGTAATATATTATTATGATAGCTATGTCAGTTATACCCTATTACCTAAATGTATTTAAATATCACACTGTTGACCTTATTTCCGTTTAGAATATAAATACAGATTTGTTGCTAATACCTTATTATTTATATTAAATAAGATATAATAGTGTCGATTATAACCTACTTCCACGTTGTACAATCATACTTATACGTCAATTATACTGCTATACCCAATAAGGATTTAATTACAAGTCAGTGCTTATGCCATTTGATATCACAAAAGTAGGTTTTAAGCGCGTCGCTTATCCGAAAAACACTCCGCCGCGTGCGGTAATGTGAAATGTGACGGCAAGAAAACACGCGAGTTATGCGCTCCTTTTTCCCTTCAAAGCGCCGCCGCCGAGATCGAAATGGCTCTCAGGCAACTTAAAAATGGGAAAGCCCCGGGGGAAGGGATGAAATCACGACGAAGCTCTTAAAAGCAGGTGAACATCCTGTACTGAGGAAGCTACGTCGTATTTTCAACTCTGTGATACAAACCGGGAGGACCCCAGAGGCGTGGCATATATGAGTAGTATAGTGTTTTAAATGAAAATAATTAAAAATAACACCATTTGTAGTGGCCGTGTGGGCCACTACTTAACGTTGAATTTGGAAGTATTGCCTAACAAGAAATGAAATAAAGGTATACACAGTACTTACGGTTATATTTGGTTTTTCACATTCAATTTCAAATTAAAAACTTAAACAAATTAAGAAACAGAGTTTGGGTATAAAATGTGTCCCACTTCAGAACATATAATGGTATAATTTGTTTGAAATTTAAATGGGTAAAAGGTAGGTTTTCACGTGGTTAGTTGAGCTCAGTTAACTACACAATAAAACCAAGAGATTCGAATGCCAAAGGAATATGTCGAAAGCTTTGTGGCGCGACTGACGGCGCTTTTAGAATTTTGAAAAGATAAACAAATAGGCAGTTTACTGAAGAGGGGTTAAGTTTACAAAAGAACAAAGTTATGTAACACGCAAATCACTTAAGATATATCGACACGAATTTTAATAAAACAATAAGTAACTACGGATATTCCACTCGCACAGATTCCGACTGCTTAGTGAGTACAATGCTGCAAGTAGAGTTACACGCGTTATGCTATCCACGTAGCGTTGTAAGGTGAGTGTAGGAAAAAAACTCTCAGGAGCTTGGGACTGTGACTTACTCAGCAGATGTAGTATGACCTTTAGTCTTCCCAGAAGGTCAACTCCAAAACAACTTACAGTTCTTCGAGATAAATACTCCCGTCTTTATATGGTTTTCCAACTCCTTCAACGGAACTGGTCGAGGAACGAGTTATGTGACCGTCGTCGTCTACTATCAGAAGTGTTCAGCTGTCGAACCAATTAACTTCAGACTTCAACAGATAAAACTCTTTGATAGTGCTGTATTCCTGAAAAACAACTCTTAACTGGGGAATACCTCAGGTAAAAACTTTCAAAGTTCGCTTCCAATATTTTTGGTGAAAAAAACGTACCTTGTCTTCTAAGGCAAAAATCAATCTGCCAAAATCCAAAACAAACAAAATAACCCGGAAATAAATAAAAATTCAAATTTAGGAAAGAACGAAAAAAGAAAGAAAAGGTAACTAAAGAGTTCAAACTAGTAGCGAATGCTACAGTAGGTATTGTGGTTATGTTCTTCAATAAGAGTAATAAGACCCTCTTTAAGAATTACTGACCAATTTCGCTTCTGAGCTACGTTTACAAGTTGTTCTCGAGGGTCATAACAAATTGCCTCACTCAAGACTTGATGAAATCCAGCCACCGGAGCACATCCACGCAATGAGGCAGGTTATACAAATAAGGTTCGAAAAATATAACCAATCACTGTGTCTAGCATGTGTGGACTACGAGAAAGCATAGCAGTATATCAGTATATTAATTTTGACTCTGTCGAAACCTGGGCTGTTGTGGAGTCCATGCAGCGTTGTCAAATCCACTGTATAATACAAAACAGGCAAACAAAACCAATCCATCGTGAGACAAGGGGATATTATATCCCTAAAGCTGCTCACTAATAAGCGTTATAAGCGTAAAAGGACGTTTTTAATACTCTTGACTGAGCAGAACATTAATGTAATTGACAAGTACAAGTATATCTCACACCTTTGATTTGCCGACGATGACATAGTTACAATGGCTAAGTCACTGCAGGAGCTGCAGGTCATGATGACCAACCTGAATGAATCATTTCGACAAATTGGTCTTTGTATGAACTTGGGCAAGACGAGTCATGTTCAACGCGCATATCATACCTGGATCGTTTATCGTCGATGGAATACTTCTTAAGTTGGGTAAAAGCAACTTCGATAGGGAAACCGATAGAAGGATTCAATTAAGCTGAGCAGCTTTACAGAGGCTGCGCCTCGTTTTCACGTTTTTCATAAACTTTTTTATAACGCAGAGCCTAAAGACGAAAGTCTTTGACCAGTGCGTCCTACCTGTCATAGCTTACGGTGCCGAAACTTGGACACTCAACTGACTGTTTGACTATTTCACAAATTTATAAAGTTGCTCAGCGATCTATGGATAGGCCTATGTTTGAGGTCTCTCTGATGGATTTTGGAACGAGGAAATCCGTCAGAGAATAGCCACTCGAATAAGCCAGTTAGCTTGTCAAAGTGGCAGTGGGCTGGTCACATTTGTCGCAGAACCGATAATTGCTGGAGTAAGCGAGTTCTACAGTGGAGACCCCGTCTAGGAAAATGAAGTGTAGTGTGCTCTCCGTCTAGTTGGAATGACGAACTGCAAAAAGTGGCTGGCAATGCGTGCGGCCGAAGTGAGGGTAAATGGCGCGCCTCAAGATATACCAATTTCCAGCTGTGGACTGCCGCAGAATGATGTCGGTTGATAAGGTAGCTTTGTTAAGTGCCCTTGGCGATGTTGGAAGTGGGAACCGGAAGTAAGTGGCAAGAAAAAGAATAATTTATCAGTTGACCCCGAAGAAGAGACGTATAATAAGTAGGTACGTATAAAAGACACTTCTCAAAAGCGAATGTCCAGACAGAGCTACACAAAATCAAATAAAAAAGTTTATGAAGTCAAAAAGGTTCTACCAAACCATTGCGCTGGTATAAAATGTGCGCACAACTACGGTGATATTACAGAAGAAAGGAGTATTAGCATTTTCAAACATTTCCGAAGCCTTACAGAGCAGAGAAAAAAGGATTTGATTTCATGATCCTATGATCATGATTATGATTTGGATGGAGAGGGAGGGGCACCAAGTACCCAAGATCACTGCCACCCCTGGTGGATCTATTGTAGTCAACCCTCATAGGCTACATAGCCTCTTCCAAACCGACCGCTTTGAAGAAGCTGACGGTTTTGGTAGGATTTAGGGTTAGGGCTTCTTGGGGGGCAAGCTTGTGCGCTCTCAGCACTTGACTCCTTTTATTGACGAGAGCATCACATTCACAGAGAATGTGAGGAGGGGTTTCCTCTTCGTCCGCTCAGAATCTACAGTAAGGGTTTTCTGATAAGCCCATCCTGTTCATGTGCGTGTTGAGTTTACAATGCCCAGTAATGCCCTAATGAGTAGGTATACAAATGCTCAGCCGGTCGAGTTTTAGCATCTCGGTTTTTGATTTGAGTAGGAATCCTGGAATGAGTTGTTTTGAATGTGCAAGGCCAGCAGATTCAAGCCAGGTGTTGTGTGCTTGGTGTCTTTCCCAGGCCACCAGTTGGCGCCTCGACCCGGATTTCGGCCCCTAAGCATGGGCATTATGATCCTAGCCTACACTAAAAATAATAATAAAAATGTATTTTTTTATTTCATAACATTGTACTATCCGCTTATTAGTACACAGGTAGGTAGTTCACATGAAAATAAGCATTTTACCTACCACATGGTAGATTTAAAAGATGATAGTTCGCCATTATACTTATAATATTTTATGAATTACCTATATGAATTATACTTATAATATTTTATGAACCGCATGTATTTTATGAATAAATAAATAAATAAATAATGTAACTTAGAATAACTTTAACGTAGAATATATACACTAAAACAGACCCCTAAGACTAATAATCCTTAAGTCCTTTTATATTAAAATTTACTTTCTAACACTTAGGGACCCTTATTACAGTGTTTGTACTGTTAATCCCCGTTTTAACTCTTATCCTGATGAAGAATCCTGTTGGTTGCGCTATTTGTTTTTTTAGGATGTCTCTTCATCCATATTTTCATAGACTCACCCAATGTGAAATGTTGATTATCCTCCTTTTCTTTTACTTTCAAGCGACATTGTATGTCACTAATGTCTTAACATCCTGGTATTGTTTTGATAGCCGACTGTACCTTATCCTTCTTTTCCTATAACACTTATTCCTTGCAATGCGAGAAACTGCTATGTCGCTTATACTTCTTATCCCTTAACATTTTATATTGTTATTAGTATCTTATGCCATATTTCCTTATTGGAAAATTAAAAGCTATTGTTATAAGCGACAAAAATCACTTGAAATAGCGTAAAATCATTAAAACTAAAAATACCAGTAACTGCTCCATATCCAGTCCACCTCTTCCCCGCATCACGGAGAAAGAGGTCAAACAACTTCTCAAGGGCCTACCTAAGCGTAAGTCCCCAGGGTCGGATGGCATCACCAACCGAATCCTGAAAGTCCTACCTGACAAACTAGTCACCATCCTCACCAACATTTTCAATGCCGCTATGGACGCATGCATCTTTCCACCCACAAGCGTAGAAGGAAGCTATCGTCATCGGCATTCACAAACCCGGTAAGCCTACCAACAATCCTACCTCCTACCGCTCGATCAGTTTACTCATTAATATGGGTAAAATGTACGAGAAACTCATCCTTTACCGCTTGACTGACCATATTGACGCCAACAACCTTCTCCCTAACGAGCAGTTTGGCTTTCGTGCCAAACACTCGTGTGTCCAACAAGTCCACCGTATAGTGGAAGACGTTTACGACCATTTACTAAAACCCAAACCCCGACCTTCAGGAGCCATTTTCCTTGACGTAGCGAAAGCGTTTGACAAAGTCTGGCACGAGGGCTTGATATACAAGCTCTATAGTCTTGAAGTGCCAGATCGCCTCGTAAACATCCTACGAGACTTTTTGTCGAATCGCTCATTTCGCTACAGATACGAAGGCGTGCTCTCGACCCCACGACCTATCCGAGCCGGAGTCCCTCAAGGCTCCGTCCTCTCTCCGACCTTATTCTCACTGTATACTAGTGACATGCCGTCTTGCATTCCACCCACTGGTTATACAAAACTCGCACTGTACGCAGATGACACTGCGTTATACACATCCCATCCCAATCCCATAAAAATCGCCAAGAGACTCCAAGAAGCGGCCAACGCCCTCGGGCAGTGGTTCCGCAAATGGAGAATCGAGGTGAATCCCGACAAAAGTTCCGCGATCATTTTCACTCGCGGACCTTATCCTACGCTCCCCCCAGTTTCTCTCCTCGATCAACCAGTTCCCTGGGAGAGACAGGTGAAGTACTTGGGAGTCATCCTTGACTCTGCCCTTCGCTTTGGCCCTGACATCCAGTCTGTTCGCAGTCGTGCCGCCTCTGCTCTCGGCCTCTTGCACCCCATGATTGGGCAACGCAGTAAAATGTCGCTTAGAAATAAGCTTAGACTTTACTTAGCGTGTATCCGTCCTATCATGACTTACGCCAGCGTAGTCTTTGCGCACTCTGCGCCCACGCATCTCAATAAGCTTCAAGTTATTCAAAACCGGTTCCTCCTTTTGTCCTTGGTTCGTTCGTAACATTGACCTTCATGTCGATACCGAACTCCTTTCTGTTAGAGGCTTCATGAAGGAAACATCCAAACGCTACTTTGATGAAGGCCCTTCCCATCCCAATCCGTATGTTGTTAAGTGTACGGGCTATTTCCCGCACCCCACTACGCGGTTCCGCCGCCGCCGTCCCAAACATATCCTTTCCGAACATGACGACGAAATCACAGATGCAGTTAAAGCAGTCAAAGAATTTAGATTACACCTTACAGAATGCCCTTCTGGTAGTGAATACCCTTCAGGTAACAACACCCGCATCCGCCGGCGGGGGCGCGGCCAGAACCAAAATCAAAATTGAAAATCAGAGACGGAGCCCCTCAGGCGTCGTCTCCTTCACGATGTTTTTCAATATCAACGCGCTAGGCCGTGGTCCGAGGCTCCCTTGAGCCGCCCTTAGATGCGTTGGTATATGACTTTTTTTTGGGGTAGAGTCTTCCACTACCCCGCAAGTCCAGTGAAGCTTGATTGGTCGTACCTTTTCGACCAAGCATAGGTCAATTAAGAAAAAAAAAACTGCTCCATTTTTTTCTGATTTTATTACTGTTTTAGTTTTCAAGATAATATCTCAATAAATGACAAAAATGCGTCAGTTTTTCTAAAATTCAAAACTTTGAACGGCTCTCTGAACATTTCTCTTTTTGTCAACTTCCTTTTAAATGTCGATATATATTTTTAATGAGAGGGCATCACACACAGCAGCTATAATGTATATTACATCCTGGGATGTATAGCTATACCTTATCTTAACGTATCACACACACAACAGGTAATGTAAGGTATATTTTCCTTCATTCCATAGGTACACGTACCCATTGACGCACTTCCCAGCTGCTAAAAGTGTTATACAGGGTGTTCTATTCTGATTATTATAATATTATGGACCCGTCGACTAGTTTACTGTTAGATTTACTAGATAGTTCATCAGAAGATGATCCGGATTGTGATTTTGATGGGCGTATTGCAACATGCGCCAAAAACAGAAAATTGTGGATCGAGAAAATTGTTAAGAATCTACATGATTCCTGAGTAACATAGGCTATATTTTATTGAAAAAAAAAATCCTTACCAAAATTCAATAATATAACCCTAAGGTGTAAAAAAATACCTAAAATATATTATTATTCCTAATAATTGAATAGGCTCCGAAACCTATAAACCGATATTGGAAAACTTGGCACAAAGACAATAGACCTTGGGAAAGAACATAGGCTACAAGTACTACAATTTACCACAGGAAAATTTCTCATTCCCACGAGAATAATTATTAAAGCGGGCGGAGTTAGCACAAAGATAGAATAGACATTGCGGAAGAACATAGGTTAACTTTTACCGCGGGAAAATGTCTCATTCCCACGGAAAAAGCTATTAACGCGGGCGGAGCCGCGGCGGGAAGCTATGGTCAATAATGCTTCAATGTATATAAAAGGCCGAAGCCAAGTCTTCAAAATAAATAGTCAATCCGTTAAGGGTCAAATCCGAGGAAATCATAATATCCTGATTTTAATTGAGCGATTGAGACTGAGACAGACTGTACTGTGTGTTTAATAACTAGCAACTTGTTGAACACCCTCTATAATAAGAGATATACGGAAATATATTGAGATGTATCAAGATATATCGAACTATTTAATGTATATTTCCGTATCGCTCTGTATCTTAAGATACAAAGATGTAAAAATATACATTATAGCTGCTGTGTGTTGTCTCCTGGGGATTTCTATGGAAAGATGTAATGAAATGTATCGTGCTATAATGTAAAGATGTACATTATAGCTGCTGTGTGTGAAGCCCTGTGTAAAATATTTTTTTCTGTGAATTAAGGTTGTTTTTTTTTCAGGTTGGTACTTGGCCCGAACACAAAAAGTTTTGCTCAATTATTTTTGATGAGATTGCTCTAGAAGCAGGTCTCACATAATATATGATAAAAACAAAGACAAAATAAATTGATTTGTCGAAATGATGGATAGAGATTTGCAGATGATGCATTAGTTTTTATGTTGCGTGGGGCAATTGCGAAATGGCAACAACCAATTGCTTACTATTTTTGCAAAGGTGCCACTTCCACAATACAGTTAAAGGCAATTTTGCGACTAATTGTCAAAGCAGTAGCAGATGCCGGCCTTCTTCCTATCCTATCGCTCTATCTTGTGATCAGGGTTCTGAATTCCAAGCTGCTTTAAGGAGCTTTAAAGAAGAGACCAGAAGGGAGCAAATACTAGCTGGAGATAAAATAGGTATATCATTAAATTAAGTAGTTAATTGTACTGACCACATTCATCATCATCAGCCCATAAATGTCCCCACTACTGGGTCACAGGTCTTCCCTCATACAGACGGAGTACGGGCCATAGTCCACCACGCGAGCCCAGTGCAGATGGTCAGACTTCACATGCCTTAGAAATTAATTATTCTCGGACATGCAGGTTTCCTCACAATGTTTTTCCTTCATCGAAAAGCCCACAATAGATATTTTTTAAATCCGTACACGAAATATAAATTAAAAAAACTCATTGGACTCACTCACTGATCCCGTTGGTATGGATGAAAAAGCGTTTTAATTCTTTTATAGGCAGACATTTGACCACAATCTCACCTGATGGTAAGCGATGATGAGGTTGAAGATAGAGCGTGCCTAGAAGGTACCTGGATTTTGTTGTGATTGATCAACAAACATTAGTTTTTATGCTTCTCCTTCGTGTTTTTGGTACACAGTTTGGTCACAGAGTTTAAAATTATTGGAATTTATGCAATTGTGGGTTAAAAACTGAAAACTGAACTACATTGACGAGAACAAAAATGATTTGCATGGGTGTTTGTTTAAAAGAAAATTACAATCATTTAAACTTTTCTTTAATATAGTAACGAAATTGTAAAATCAATGAAAATAATAAGTGAAATCATATTTAATTTCAGATGATACGATTCAGATCAGTGGTCAAAATCTGAATATAATTTTTGACCCTCCCCACTTAATTAAGGTCATAAGAAATAATTTTCTTAACAGAAATATTAAAATCGGCACTGAAATTTCGAAGTGGTCGGATATCATAGATATATTATATAGAATGGATTGCAGTACTGGGTGGAACAAAATTGCTTCCCAAATTAAATGATGTGAGCACGCGTCATGCCTGAAAAAATAAAAAAAATTAAGGTGAGTTGTTTAGAATTATTGTATTAGGGCATTTCTACGGGAAGATGCGAATCAGCTACTGTATCGAAAAAAAGACCTCTAACAGCTCACTAAGTTATCGAAAAAAAAACACATATATTTACAGGACTATTGGCCTGATGGAGAGCATATCTGAAAAATCGGGACCCTCACATCCAGCCTGTTCGCTCGCAGTCGTGCCGCCTCTGCTCTCGGCCTCTTGCACCCCATGATTGGGCAACGCAGTAAAATGTCGCTTAGAAATAAGCTTAGACTTTACTTAGCGTGTATCCGTCCTATCATGACTTACGCCAGCGTAGTCTTTGCGCACTCTGCGCCCACGCATCTCAATAAGCTTCAAGTTATTCAAAACCGGTTCCTCCTTTTGTCCTTGGTTCGTTCGTAACATTGACCTTCATGTCGATACCGAACTCCTTTCTGTTAGAGGCTTCATGAAGGAAACATCCAAACGCTACTTTGATGAAGGCCCTTCCCATCCCAATCCGTATGTTGTTAAGTGTACGGGCTATTTCCCGCACCCCACTACGCGGTTCCGCCGCCGCCGTCCCAAACATATCCTTTCCGAACATGACGACGAAATCACAGATGCAGTTAAAGCAGTCAAAGAATTTAGATTACACCTTACAGAATGCCCTTCTGGTAGTGAATACCCTTCAGGTAATAATTACCCTTCACTTCAGGTAACAACGCCCGCACCCGCCGGCGGGGGCGCGGCCAGAACCAAAATCAAAATTGAAAATCAGAGACGGAGCCCCTCAGGCGTCGTCTCCTTCACGATGTTTTTCAATATCACGCGCTAGGCCGTGGTCCGAGGCTCCCTTGAGCCGCCCTTAGATGCGTTGGTATATGACTTTTTTTTGGGGTAGAGTCTTCCACTACCCCGCAAGTCCAGTGAAGCTTGATTGGTCGTACCTTTTCGACACAAGCATAGGTCAATTAAGAAAGAAAAAACTGCTCCATTTTTTTTTGATTTTATTACTGTTTTAGTTTTCAAGATAATATCTCAATAAATGATAAAAATACGTCAGTTTTTCTAAAATTCAAAACTTTGAACGGCTCTCTGAACATTTCTCTTTTTGTCGCTTATTCCCAACTTCCTTTTAAATGTCGATATATATTTTTAATGAGTAATGTGTAAAATATTTTTTTCTGTGAATTAAGGTTTTTTTTTTTTCAGGTTGGTACTTGGCCCGAACACAAAAAGTTTTGCTCAATTATTTTTGATGAGATTGCTCTAGAAGCAGGTCTCACATATGATAAAAACAAAGACAAAATAAATTGATTTGTCGAAATGATGGATAGAGATTTGCAGATGATGCATTAGTTTTTATGTTGCGTGGGGCAATTGCGAAATGGCAACAACCAATTGCTTACTATTTTTGCAAAGGTGCCACTTCCACAATACAGTTAAAGGCAATTTTGCGACTAATTGTCAAAGCAGTAGCAGATGCCGGCCTTCTTCCTATCGCTCTATCTTGTGATCAGGGTTCTGAATTCCAAACTGCTTTAAGGAGCTTTAAAGAAGAGACCAGAAGGGAGCAAATACTAGCTGGAGATAAAATAGGTATGTCATTAAATTAGTTAATTGTACTGACCACATTCATCATCATCAGCCCATAAATGTCCCCACTACTGGGTCACAGGTCTTCCCTCATACAGACGGAGTACGGGCCATAGTCCACCACGCGAGCCCAGTGCAGATGGTCAGACTTCACATGCCTTAGAAATTAATTATTCTCGGACATGCAGGTTTCCTCACAATGTTTTTCCTTCATCGAAAACCCCCAATAGATATTTTTTAAATCCGTACACGAAATATAAATTAAAAAAACTCATTGGACTCACTCACTGATCCCGTTGGTATGGATGAAAAAGCGTTTTAATTCTTTTATAGGCAGACATTTGACCACAATCTCACCTGATGGTAAGCGATGATGAGGTTGAAGATAGAGCGTGCCTAGAAGGTACCTGGATTTTGTTGTGATTGATCAACAAACATTAGTTTTTATGCTTCTCCTTCGTGTTTTTGGTACACAGTTTGGTCACAGAGTTTAAAATTATTGGAATTTATGCAATTGTGGGTTAAAAACTGAAAACTGAACTACATTGACGAGAACAAAAATGATTTGCATGGGTGTTTGTTTAAAAGAAAATTACAATCATTTAAACTTTTCTTTAATATAGTAACGAAATTGTAAAATCAATGAAAATAATAAGTGAAATCAAATTTAATTTCAGATGATACGATTCAGATCAGTGGTCAAAATCTGAATATAATTTTTGACCCTCCCCACTTAATTAAGGTCATAAGAAATAATTTTCTTAACAGAAATATTAAAATCGGCACTGAAATTTCGAAGTGGTCGGATATCATAGATATATTATATAGAATGGATTGCAGTACTGGGTGGAACAAAATTGCTTCCCAAATTAAATGATGTGAGCACGTCATGCCTGAAAAAAAAAAAAAAATTAAGGTGAGTTGTTTAGAATTATTGTATTAGGGCATTTCTACGGGAAGATGCGAATCAGCTACTGTATCGAAAAAAAGACCTCTAACAGCTCACTAAGTTATCGAAAAAAAAAACACATATATTTACAGGACTATTGGCCTGATGGAGAGCATATCTGAAAAATCGGGACCCTCACATCCAGTCTGTTCGCTCGCAGTCGTGCCGCCTCTGCTCTCGGCCTCTTGCACCCCATGATTGGGCAACGCAGTAAAATGTCGCTTAGAAATAAGCTTAGACTTTACTTAGCGTGTATCCGTCCTATCATGACTTACGCCAGCGTAGTCTTTGCGCACTCTGCGCCCACGCATCTCAATAAGCTTCAAGTTATTCAAAACCGGTTCCTCCTTTTGTCCTTGGTTCGTTCGTAACATTGACCTTCATGTCGATACCGAACTCCTTTCTGTTAGAGGCTTCATGAAGGAAACATCCAAACGCTACTTTGATGAAGGCCCTTCCCATCCCAATCCGTATGTTGTTAAGTGTACGGGCTATTTCCCGCACCCCACTACGCGGTTCCGCCGCCGCCGCCGTCCCAAACATATCCTTTCCGAACATGACGACGAAATCACAGATGCAGTTAAAGCAGTCAAAGAATTTAGATTACATCTTACAGAATGCCCTTCTGGTAGTGAATACCCTTCAGGTAATAATTACCCTTCAGGTAACAACGCCCGCACCCGCCGGCGGGGGCGCGGCCAGAACCAAAATCAAAATTGAAAATCAGAGACGGAGCCCCTCAGGCGTCGTCTCCTTCACGATGTTTTTCAATATTAACGCGCTAGGCCGTGGTCCGAGGCTCCCTTGAGCCGCCCTTAGATGCGTTGGTATATGACTTTTTTTTGGGGTAGAGTCTTCCACTACCCCGCATGTCCAGTGAAGCTTGATTGGTCGTACCTTTTCGACACAAGCATAGGTCAATTAAGAA
Source organism: Teleiodes luculella (assembly GCA_948473455.1). Taxonomy (NCBI): domain Eukaryota; kingdom Metazoa; phylum Arthropoda; class Insecta; order Lepidoptera; family Gelechiidae; genus Teleiodes; species Teleiodes luculella. The sequence goes on from OX419582.1 coordinate 6,197,197, forward strand.
AAAAAAAACTGCTCCATTTTTTTCTGATTTTATTACTGTTTTAGTTTTCAAGATAATATCTCAATAAATGATAAAAATACGTCAGTTAATCTAAAATTCAAAACTTTGAACGGCTCTCTGAACATTTCTCTTTTTGTCGCTTATTCCCAACTTCCTTTTATATGTCGATTATATTTTTAATGAGTAATGTGTAAAATATTTTTTTCTGTGAATTAAGATTGTTTTTTTTTTTCAGGTTGGTACTTGGCCCGAACACAAAAAGTTTTGCTCAATTATTTTTGATGAGATTGCTCTAGAAGCAGGTCTCACATATGATAAAAACAAAGACAAAATAAATTGATTTGTCGAAATGATGGATGGAGATTTGCAGATGATGCATTAGTTTTTATGTTGCGTGGGGCAATTGCGAAATGGCAACAACCAATTGCTTACTATTTTTGCAAAGGTGCCACTTCCACAATACAGTTAAAGGCAATTTTGCGACTAATTGTCAAAGCAGTAGCAGATGCCGGCCTTCTTCCTATCCTATCGCTCTATCTTGTGATCAGGGTTCTGAATTCCAAGCTGCTTTAAGGAGCTTTAAAGAAGAGACCAGAAGGGAGCAAATACTAGCTGGAGATAAAATAGGTATGTCATTAAATTAGTTAATTGTACTGACCACATTCATCATCATCAGCCCATAAATGTCCCCACTACTGGGTCACAGGTCTTCCCTCATACAGACGGAGTACGGGCCATAGTCCACCACGCGAGCCCAGTGCAGATGGTCAGACTTCACATGCCTTAGAAATTAATTATTCTCGGACATGCAGGTTTCCTCACAATGTTTTTCCTTCATCGAAAACCCCCAATAGATATTTTTTAAATCCGTACACGAAATATAAATTAAAAAAACTCATTGGACTCACTCACTGATCCCGTTGGTATGGATGAAAAAGCGTTTTAATTCTTTTATAGGCAGACATTTGACCACAATCTCACCTGATGGTAAGCGATGATGAGGTTGAAGATAGAGCGTGCCTAGAAGGTACCTGGATTTTGTTGTGATTGATCAACAAACATTAGTTTTTATGCTTCTCCTTCGTGTTTTTGGTACACAGTTTGGTCACAGAGTTTAAAATTATTGGAATTTATGCAATTGTGGGTTAAAAACTGAAAACTGAACTACATTGACGAGAACAAAAATGATTTGCATGGGTGTTTGTTTAAAAGAAAATTACAATCATTTAAACTTTTCTTTAATATAGTAACGAAATTGTAAAATCAATGAAAATAATAAGTGAAATCATATTTAATTTCAGATGATACGATTCAGATCAGTGGTCAAAATCTGAATATAATTTTTGACCCTCCCCACTTAATTAAGGTCATAAGAAATAATTTTCTTAACAGAAATATTAAAATCGGCACTGAAATTTCGAAGTGGTCGGATATCATAGATATATTATATAGAATGGATTGCAGTACTGGGTGGAACAAAATTGCTTCCCAAATTAAATGATGTGAGCACGTCATGCCTGAAAAAATAAAAAAAATTAAGGTGAGTTGTTTAGAATTATTGTATTACATCTTTGCTTGCGTGGATTTGGTTCTAGTTGGAACCACATATTTTACCGATAAAAAGTAGTCCATGTCTATCTCCAGGATTTTTTTTATGTTTGCTTATAAGCTCCATTAGACCAACATTTATAAATATTTTGTAAGTCTAGTATTCATTAATATAACTGGGATAAGTTGAATTGAAAAAATTAGGGTGTCTTATAAATATTATTTCTCATATTATTTTCATTTATATCTCAATTTTCATTAGTAATTTTCAAAATATGGTTCAAAATTCCACCCTGTAAACTTAAAAGTCCAGCAGTAGTTGAAAGTAGGTTTTGATTTAAGAAATTAAACAAATCGTAATTATTTGTAACATAAAATATAAATTTATTTTCAGCTCGTGCTATTCATGGCAATGAAATTAGTCCAACGATGAGAAATACAGCATCAACAGTCTTATTTTTCGACCAATTTATTTGACTCAGTCAATGGAGCAAGAACACGCCACAAGAGCCACAAAGGAAAAAAAAAGCGGCCAAGTGCGAGTCGGAATCGCCCATGAAGGGTTCCATAGCAGCCAGTAACATAATATAAAAGTTTTTGTAGTTCGTTGTGACTTTGATCGATGTTTTAATAATAGTGAAAGGTGGGTTGCGTTTTACGATTTATGACGTATTAAAAAAATACTACTTACTAGATCTCGTTCAAACTAATTTTCGTTGGAAGTTTTTATGGTAATGCACATTATATATTTTTTTAGTTTTATCATTCTCTTATTTTTAAGAAGTTACAGGGGGGGACACACATTTTTCCACTTTGGAAGCGTCTCTCGCGCAAACTATTCAGTTTAGAAAAAAATGTTATTAGGAACCTAAATATCATTTTTGAAGACCTATCCCTTATACAACTCCTAGATAGAGTGTCGCCTTGTTGACACCACCGAAAAAACAGGCCAACTTTTATATGCTTGTGTGCGTGACAGCTTATGTTTTACACTACTGTCATCTATTCATAGGGTTAGAGTAGTTGACTCTCTGACCGGAAACTCCGCTCCACATCTTAAGTGAATGTGATGGTCTTGCTAGAATCAACAGCAATTTGGCTACTGACAGGTGATCACGATCTCATGCACCTTTGTCATGCACAGCTAGAACAGCGGGGCTGCTGGGGAGACCTTGTTATAGTTGTACCAAATAATTGTTTGGTTGACGCACGCTTAGTAATGGTTTGGCGGTCGCAGTATGGTCTTACATACTCAGATAGCTTTGATGAATAGGTAAGTGGTTTGCAAGGATTTGAAGAAGACGTTAGCTAACGTAATGTCTTGAGACATTATTATCGATGTAGTACTCCTTAATGTGGTTTATAATTGAGCTTCTTACGTTAAGTAGATGAGTAGTTCTTCAGAAAACATTCTCCGCGTAACCTTCGTAGCGATTTTTTTTAATAATGCAATCTTAATATAAATAGATGTAAATTTAAAAAGCCCTAAAAACAATGTGTACAGTTTTTACTAAATGTAAATCAATGAACAAATAACAGAGATATTGCATGTTTCTTCTCCCGCCGTACCTCTGAACTCTGTGATGGCATAGTTTCCGTTCGAAAGTAATCTGAAAACAAAATTTTACAGTAAAACTTATTGAAGTTGACTTTGAAATTTTTTACTCATTCAATAATATTAAAAAACTGACTTTTGTGCTGACTAAATTTTGAAATTAGCTCCGAGAGAGCATTTAAACAGAATTACATATTACATAGAAAAAACACATCAAACGTGCTAGAATATTTTATTTCTAGCTTTCGGTATAATTAGGGGCAAATGCAATTACTGCATCACAAGAAATAAGCAGTTTTTAATGGACATTTGTAACTTTCGTGGTGCATCAGGTAACTTTCATGGTCAAATGTCCACGAAAATTGGGCCACGAAAGTTACAAAAATAACACATTTTTGAGAATTATGATAAAAGTAATAAGTAAGTTTACAAATGAAGTACATAACAATAAACTCGCTCGATCTATCTTTTTTTTCTTAAAAAGAATTTTTTGATAATAACATAAAATATCTTTCTACATATGCGCATGAAAGTTACATGACCAGCCCAACTTGAAAATATTCGAAGAATGACTTACTTCGTATTTATTTAGTTTTGAAGCGATGAGTACACTGGTGTCCTCCACTGATGCTGGGTCACTACCAAGTGTCTGCAAGCTAAAATTTGCAGCGATAAGTTTGCGTTCTTGGAAAGTAGATGTAGTTTCATTGAGCGCTCACGTTACCAGCGAAATCGTGTGACAGAGATGTTATGTAATATAATTTTTAGAAACAAAGAGATAGAATAATTATTCTTTTATAAATATGTGCCTAGTTAAAAAACTATTCATTCCACGTAATAAATTATACGATTACGCATTAAATGCAAAACTTATCAAGGAATACCTTGAGCGCGAACCAAGTGTGACCTGCGAAGAACGACTATTTTGATCCCGTTTTCGATGTTGAAATATTATTTTTCAAAATATTATACATGATTTTATATTATGTTTTATGTTAAAATCGTACGCATAATTATATGAGGAATCATCTATACTTATTTAGTTCCATCACTGTATGGTCGATAGTTTAGGAATTAAGACCTTGTGACCACGTTTTGAGGGTGCTCAAAGAAGTACTCAGGTATAACCAGTTGGACAGAATAAACTTCCAGGATTATACCGATAAGATAATTCAATTTGGCACGGCATATTTCCAAGGCTGCATAACAAATATCCCTTCCTTAACAGTAATTGTAAAGGCGGCGGGGTCCATCGGCGGGGTCCTATTTCCGCAATTCGATGTCTAACGCGCGGGATTGATGCGCTGTTTCCTCGAAGAACCTCAGCAGGCCTTCAACATCCTGAGGGCCTCGGGGATCGGCCCCTATGTTCCGAGGTAGTTATCCCGGTACATGGGTATTTCCTGGCACTCCAAAGGCACGTGGGCCTCCGTCTCTTCCGCCCCCATGCATCCTCTGCATAGTGGGCTATCCGTGAGACCTAATAGTGAACAGATGTTTCAAGGAATCACCTGTTATTACGCTGGGTATGATTAGTAGTTGAGCCTTCCTCAAACTGAGCCTCCTTGGCTTGCCTACAGTCTCGGTGTTCAGCCCAGTAGCTGCCATGCTGATTCCTGGTGCGATCTCTAAACATTTTGCGTACCTAGATGACCTGAAGGAATGGGTACTATGGGCTCAGGATCCTGAACTATTAGGTCCAATCCCCTCCATCCTTTCGTTATGCATGCCGTTAATACTGACTGAAGACGAAAATTATATCGTCGCACGTAATCTCAATTGGCGTAAGGGACAAAATGGCAAAATGAGTTTTTTACATATTCTTGTTCAGCTCGCCGAGCTCTATTTAACTGTATATTTGAAATTTTGATATCTCTTAAAAAAAACCCTTTACGACCTGTAAATTTTCAAGCCCTATCCAGATTTATTTGACAAAAAGCGAGGTATGGTTCATTTATTAAAAAAATCTAGGTTGTAAAGGCCTAGGGCTAAGTAAAATTATGGCAAATTAAAAATATTGTTTCTTACAGCCACAATAAAATATTCTTCAGAAGTATATTTGGGTCGTATCGTAAGGGAACTTTGAATCGATGAGTTGTACTTTAATACTCTAGTAATTTTGCTAACTTGTTGCTTACGACACAAAATACTGCAATTTAAACCTTTACAAGGCAGTGGCCACTATGTTGCCACCGTAATTTTAACCTTATACCCTTAACATAAAGTTGAAAACGAATGCATGTTATAAAGTTGTTTTGCCTTATAAAGGGTTAATATAGGTACAGCAAATAGCGGTATTGCACGTTATGTCCCTACATTTTTGACAAATTTTGCTTTACTGTCAGGGTAAAAATTAACCATCTCATTAGACGGTTGTTTGGTTGCTGCGCTCTGAGCCACAGAACGGGTGAAACTACGCTCTGACAGCTGTCAGGGTAAAATTTCACCAAGCCACGGAACGGTTAGAGCGCGCTCGAGTACACTCGAACGAAGCGACGGAACGCGACCCAAAATGCGGACTAGAAATTGACGTGTCGTAACAAATATCGAAGAGTTGAACGGAACCTGTCGTTATACGAAGAACACTATAGGTACTTAAGTGTGAGAATCTCGTCTACGAAGACCGCAATCACGAAGTACCTAAAAGAATCGGAAGATACAAAATACTGCATGCAGAAGTATGCAATGAAGCATACATGAAAAAAATTGAATTTAATGATTCACGATTATCGGAGCATGAGAAATCGTATAAAAAGTCTCACTGCCAGTCAGTATACGCCTCCGCTTCTTTGATCAAGAACTCTCTTTGTGATGATTTTAGTTTTATACGTGTGACCTAGAGATAGGTACCTACTTTGTTTTTGTAAGGGCCTATATTTGCCTAATTACATTGAATAAATTAAATACCGTGTACTTGATTACAGACTTTTAATAATATAAAAAATACAATTTTATAATTATTAATCGATTGCCTTATGGGCGAGTAAAAAGAGAAAGATCGCGAGCGGTTCGGTGCTTTTTATAAGAGGGCCGCGGGGGCTGCTTGAGGTGGGGGGCGCTTGCGGGGGGTCATCTTAGGCGCGAACATCCTCCCGGCCGTACATAAAAAAAAGCGGCCAAGTGCGAGTCGGAATCGCCCATGAAGGGTTCCGTAGCAGCCAATAACATAATATAATAGTTTTTGTAGTTCGTTGTGACTTTGATCGATGTTTTAATAATAGTGTAAGGTAAATTGCGGTTTACGATTTATGACGTATTAAAAAAAAAACTACTTACTAGATCTCGTTCAAACCAATTTTTGTTGGTAGTTTTCATAGTAATGCACATAATATATTTTTTTTAGTTTTATCATTCTCTTATTTTAGAAGTTACTCCCTGGCCACAGCTTCGCGCGACGGCGGCGGCGGCGGCGGCGGCGGCTAGCTGTGAACGACTTCTATGAAATCGTATACAAATTGCCTAGTTTGTTTCCATCGCTCGCCGCCGGTCGCGGACGCCGCCGCCGCCGCCGCCGCCGTCGCGCGAAGCTGTGGCCAGGCCCTTAGAGGGGGGGGGGACACACATTTTTCCACTTTGGAAGCGTCTCTCGCGCAAACTATTCAGTTTAGAAAAAAAATGTTTTTAGGAACCTAAATATCATTTTTGAAGACCTATTCATAGATACCCCACACGTATGGGTTTGATGAAAAAATTTTTTTTTAGTTTCAGTTCTATGTATGGGGACCCCTTAAATTTATTGTTTTTTTTCTATTTTTGTAAGAAAATCTTAATGCGGTTCACAGAATACATCTACTTACCAAGTTTCAACAGTATAGGTATTATAGTTTCGGAATAAAGTGGGTGTGACATACGGACGGACGGACAGACAGACAGACAGACAGACAGACAGACAGACAGACATGACGAATCTATAAGGGTTCCGTTTTTTGCCATTTGGCTAAGGAACCCTAAAAATAGAATTTAGAGAATCACGATTATCGGAGGATGAGAAATACCCTTAACATAAAGTTGAAAACGAATGCATGTTATAAAGTTGTTTTGCCTTATAAAGGGTTAATGTAGGTACAGCAAATAGCGGTATTGCACGTTATGTCCCTACATTTTTGACAAATTTTGCTTTACGTGGGTAGTTTAAGTATTATGTATGAGAAAATTATAAATTTTAAGGCTGAAATAATTTGAATTAAAGAATTCTGTATCGTCAGCAACTAAAAAAGATTATTACCGTTAATATACCGTTGATTTTGTAATAATTCACACATTTCACTACAGCTTACCAATCAATATTAATTAAGATAGGTATTAGTATTTCAATAATCACTCAAAAACTTTGTGATATATTGTAATTGTGACTGACTGAAGCGATTGGCTGTCGAAAATTAAGAAATATATTATGGATTTTGTTATAATGACAACTTTTTTGTCTCTTTATTGCTTGTATAATTTGAAAAATATATTTTTTTTACTCTTTTAGTAAATAGTTTTTTGTATGTGGCGTACTACAACCACCTATAATTTAGTCCACTGCTATGGCTTCTTCTTTGGAAGCTGTCTCCCTTCAATATCCCAAAAATTTGTACAAAAAAAGAAAAAAATGTAATGAAAGATATTTTTTTTAATGAATAATTCATTGAAATACCAATAAATGCCTAATTCATTGTTGAAATGTTCAATAATTACAAAATTTATCAGATAAAAGTGTCTTTTTATATTTTTTTTATTATTCACGACCTTAATTTCTGTATTAAAATTACATTTTAGTCTTTTATTACCCAATTTGAGGTAAAAATATGTCAAAAATGTGAGGACGTAAAGGGCACTAACTTCTTTATTCAGCTGTTATCAACATTTTGAACTCTGCTGTAGGAAGAGAAAGGAAATATAGATATTGGTGTCGATTCGATGTTGGCCAATGCACTAATCTTAACTAAAATTTAGTTAAGACGTGTCAGATGACATATTTAGCTATTCGGAACGTACGACTTAACTAAATTTTGTATGGAATCTGACAGGACTAAAAATAAGTTGAACTAATGCAATTTAGCTATTCGGGAACGACCATTCATCTGTCATTTTTAGTTCGTTATCTGTCATTTTTAGGTGTTTTGAACTTAAAATGATCTTAATTTAGTTAAGGTTTTTTAGGTGAAGACTTAATATATTATATTTTGTAAGGTTTGAGGTTAACACAGTAGGAAATCAGGTAAAAATTAAATACTTAGTGATGAGTTGCTTCAACCAATCTCTTTTCGTTAATCCTGGATATTTACTGAATCGCTCATCCTCAGTCATAGTCCGGTTCGCTCCAGTACTGAATGAAAAAATTCTATCTGTCATTCCTGTAAATGGCAACGACTCATACCGTTGGATTCGTCTTGGTGTCCTGTACGTGGAACTGTCGGTCGTCAAGTTCTAAAGTGGTGGAGGGAGGAGGGGAGGGGTAATCAAAGTTGGCGAATTTGTACTTTTGTTTTTACGCTGTAATTTGAAAACTAGTGGACCGATTTCTTTGTTACTGATATTATTTGAAAGTGTATAATATTACCTAAAAGACGTTCTTATACATCGAATACGCCAATTCAGCGGTTACCGCGCAATAATACGAAACATTGGAAAAAAGAAATTGTGTATAAATAATATCACAGATTACGCTAAATCTATAACGTTTTCGTGGAAACAATGTTTACTACTTTAATTCTAAAACAAATTACCTAATCAAAAAGGTAACAATAATTACTATATGATTTATGGTGCCTGAGCTAGAGCTAATTTACGAAACGTAGTCGTAGGATCACTATACTACGAGTACGCAAATATAAGTAAATGAATGAGAAGAGATGGGTAAGTAATCACCATATTACTTTAATTATATATTTCAAGCTTACATTTTTCAATTAATACCTTGAAAAAAGACTTTACGTCGAAATTAAGAGGATAATTTTTTTTTGTTTTTCACTATTAGTAGTTTTGAATTTGCCTGTAGCATCTGACCCAAGGTACGTGACAAGATAAAACTTTTGTCAGGGGTAGATATTAGTAATACCTACCCATGATAAAAAAATAAAAGAAATCTACGGCGAAATAACCCGAGAAACATTTTTTTAGGTTTTCACTATAGTATTTTTGACTTTCCCTGTAGCATCTGACCCAAGGTACCTGACGAGATTAAACTTATGTCAGGTGATAGATTTTAGTAATCCCTTTCCATGATAAAAAATTAAATGAAATTTACGTCGAAATGACACGGAAAACAATGTTTTAGTTTTCACTATAGTTGTTTTAACTTTGCCTGTAGCACCTGACTCAAGGTACCTGACGGGATAAAACCTACATCAGAAGATAGATATCTGTAACACCTACCTATGATAAAGAAATAAAATAAATTTACGTCGAAATAACGCGGAAAACAATCTTTTAGCTTTTCACTATAGTAGTTTTGACTTTGCCTGTAGCACCTGACCCGAGGTACCTGACAGAATAAAAACTATGTCAGAGGATAGATATTGGTAATATCTAACCATGATAAAAAAATAAAAGAAATTTACGTCGAAATAACGCAGAAAACATTTTTTTAGTTTTCACTATAGTAGTTTTTAATTTGCCTGTAGCCCCTGGCCTAAAGTTCCTGACAGGATAAAAACTATGCCAGGGGATATATATTGGTAATATCTACCCATGATATAAAAATAAAAGAAATTTAGGTCGAAAAAAAAAAAAAATAAAAAAAAATAATTATGTTTATTTTAGACAATTCAGTACATACAATTACATGTTAGTACAGTTTAATTTGTAACAATTAACGCGGAAAACAATTTTTTATTGCGTACTCGTAGTATATTGACCTGCGACTACGTTTAGTTAATTAAGTCTAGCTCAGGCACCATAAATCCTATAGTGGTTTAGAAAGCGTTAAAGGGGTCGCTGGTCGGTTATATTTTATTTGAAATAAGGGGATTATAAAAGTACAAAACTGTGGACTGTATCTAAAATATAGCGTTGGTTAAATTTGCAAGCTTTGAGCAAGGCGGACGTTGAAATAAACACAATTAAATTTAACCAAAACAAACAAAATAACGTTAAATTGGCGAATAGAAAAATGGTAAGGTAAATAAGGATAGGTGGTAGGTACTCACGAAGTTCCTTTTTGGCGGTTTTTGCAGCACTGAAAGTCTTTCACATTTATAGACAGATTTTGCGCAAAGTTTGTAGAAATATAGGGTTCCCATAAAATTTATTAAGATTTTAAAAGATAACACGTGTTTAGGTCAGCACACCACGTTCGAGAAGCAACTCTTCACATTTTTCTCAGTAGAGGGCGCCGTTGTAGCTAACGCCCAGTCGATCGCTCCCATTGGTCGAGAGCGCGTTTTGTTTCTTTCTTGATGTTGTGAAGTGGGAAAAGGGATGGCAATAGGGAAAGACCAGCGGGATAACAAGGATGGAATAATGCCAACTTAACAAACACTGACAGCTACAAAAAGCGGTAATATTTGAATATAATAAACGGCTCAACCATTCTCCCCCACCTTGAAAGGGGATGATCAATCCACTTTCAAAATCTCAAAGCATTGCAAAAATAACACAGTCCAAAAAAGAGAGCTTAGCCAAAAAAATTAGAAAAAATACCAAAAGGTTTATCCTACCTAATATGGAGATAATAACGCGGCAAAAAATAGACGATAATAAAATTATTAGCAGTTAAAGTTATTGTAAGAAAGCGATATACAAACTAACAAATACTAAATTATATTAATAGGTAATAAAGTTAAATGAACGTTATTGTGTAGGAAGTGGGCATAACTTCACTACCGCACGGCGATAGGTACCCGTCTTAGTTTTTACATCCGCGACGCGAACTACGCCGTCTGTACCGGGATAAGTTTTTGTAATGACACCTATCGGCCACTGAAGCGGAGGAACATTATCGGTTTTCAAAATAACAACGGTTCCAATGTTAAGCGAGTCTGAAGATTTAATCCATTTCTGTCTACTTTGAAGCGAGTTAAGATATTCCAATCTCCAGCGGTTCCAAAAAGTCTGTACTAATTGATCAATAAGTTGATGGCGTGAAAGAAGGCTAGAGCGCTCTTTAGATAAATCTGCTTGGGGCAGTGATTTTAGCGGAGTTAATGTCAAAAAATGTGCGGGAGTTAAAGGTAACGGATCAGAAGGATCAGAACTAAGTATTGAAAGCGGGCGCGAATTAAGTAATGATTCAATTTGAGTAAGAACTGTCAACATCTCCTCGTAAGTAAGGAGTTGTTCACCAACGATTCGATTTAAATGCGTTTTAACGCACTTTATGTTACTTTCCCATATGCCTCCATGATGAGGAGAATAAGGTGGATTCATTTTCCATTCGATTTTATTTTCTGTTAAAGTTTGTGCGAATTGTTCATTATAACCGGGAGAATTAACCAGATTGTAAAGCGACTTTAAATGCGATTTAGCACCTACAAAATTAGTACCACAGTCGGAATATAAAATACTAACTGGTCCACGACGAGATAAAAAACGTTTAAATGCATTCAAAAAGGCGGGCGTTGATAGATCAGCTGATAGCTCAATGTGTATAGCGCGAGTAACTAGACACACGAACAAGCAGATGTATGCTTTACAACTACGCACACCTCGACGTCTATATGGAACGATAGATAACGGGCCGGCGTAATCTACTCCGGTATGAATAAAAGCCTTTGCTTCGCGGACACGACAAGCAGGTAGATCACCCATAAGCGGAAATTGCGGTTGCGGTCTTGATTTAAAACAAATGTTACACGAATTTACTCGTTTTCTTACAATATTACGAGCGGCGAAAATCCAATATTTTTGACGGAGTAATGATAACAAAAGGCCAGGTCCAGTATGAAGATGTCTTTTATGTTCATAGTCAATAATTAAATTAGTCACATGATCACGTGCGGGTAGCAATATGGGGTGTTTACTATCGAAATCTATATCCGCGTGAGATAATCGGCCTCCCACGCGAAGTACTCCTTCATGAATAAATGCATTTAATTTAGCGAAAGGACGCGACATGACACTGTTTTTGCGAGCGCTCTTAATCTCGTTTGGAAAATGAACCTGCTGTACTGCATGCAAAACTGCCAATTCTGCTACACGTAAATGTTGAATATCAAATTTTCGCGGCAACACCTTTAAAAAACGTAAAATGTATACAACGACTCTAATAAGTTTGGGCCATGACGAAAATCGAGTAGCTAATTCATATAAGAGCGGTCTTGTGGATGTATGATCTGTGGTTACTAAAACGTGTGTTTTGATTTCGGGCGGGTTGATAACGGAATGTGCATCGAAGTTCTGGATGGGCCATTCTGTTATGGACAAAGATGCGAATGAAGGGCCATTAAACCAAAGTGGGTGATTGACCAATTGAGCGGGTGTTAATCCACGTGATAGACAATTCTCAAAGGTACAATGAAATGAATGGGTAATATCAGATTGAATATCGACTGGCGCGGTACCCACTACTAAATAACCAAGCAAAGTTTCAATTGCAATGGGTTCATTGGGCGCGCGTGAAAACTTGTTATTTTGTAAAATACGAGCAAAAATATCAGAACCTAAAATCATATCTATTTTCCCGGGTGCAAAGTAACAATCGTCCGCTAGCGGTAAGTTATGTAAGTATGATAGACAAGACACGTCAACGCGGGAGGAGGGGAGTTCACTTGTAATATTTTCAACAACGTACGGCTTGAGGGTATAATTAAAATTATTATTCACGCGGGATGCTATGTTTAAAGTAGTAATACCTTGCGGTTTACTTAACACGTCACCTAATCCGGAAACGCGTACATTTTGAGCGGAATAGAGTGGCAAGTTCAAACGTGTGCAACAATCACGAGTGATAATATCTCTCATGGAACCAGAATCTATTAAAACGCGAACCAAAGACTGTTGATTCGAGTTGGGTCCACGTGCGAGGCAAACAGCCGTACCAAGTAACACTGTAGTTGGTTGGGTAGAATCATTCATTACAGGCGGCGTGCGAGGAGGGTTAGCTAACAGCTGATTAGTAACACACAGCGAAATCTGACGATCACTAGTCGAAGCGGTCCGATTAACAATATTAGCGGGTGTAGGCGCGGGCGCGGGAACAAGTGCGGGTGCGGGAACAAGTGCGGGTGCGGGAACAAGTGCGGGTGCGGGAACAAGTGCGGGTGCGAGAGCATGTGCGGGTGCGAGAGCAAGTGCGGGTGCGGGAGCAAGTGCGGGTGCGGGAACAAGTGCGGGTGCGGGAACAAGTGCGGGTGCGAGAGCATGTGCGGGTGCGAGAGCAAGTGCGGGTGCGGGAGCAAGTGCGGGTGCGAGAGCATGTGCGGGTGCGAGAGCAAGTGCGGGTGCGGAATTACAACTCATAAACTGCGGCGGCGGAGCAATAGATTGATAAGCGTTATCAAGAACAGCGGGTGCGGGAACTTGTGCGGGTGCGGGAACAAGTGCGGGTGCTGGAGCAAGTGCGGGTGCGAGAGCATGTGCGGGTGCGAGAGCATGTGCGGGTGCGAGAGCATGTGCGGGTGCGGAATTACAATTCATAAACTGCGGCGGCGGAGCAATGGATTGGTAAGCGTTATCAAGAATAGCGGGTGCGGGTTCGATACCCGAAAGGCAAACATCGGTTGCGGTAGCGGGGGGTGTCAATGCAGTAACACCACAAAAATGCGAATTAAAATTGTTGTTATTAGCGGGCGGTTGCGATAGTTGTTGATTGTTAGTAAAATGTAGTAGCGAATGATGCGGGCGATTACAAATGCGGCAAGTGTGTGCTGACTTACAAGAACGAGACGTGTGACGGTTACTCAAGCAATTAAAACAAAGATTATTATTTTTAGCGAAGTTGTACCTATCCTTTGGCAATAATGTTATGAATTTATTACATTGATATAGCTGATGAATTCCCGTTTTACAAAAAATACATGACTCATCATTACTGTTGTTATCATTTCGAATGTTAACAAATGTTTTATAATTTTTACTTTGCGGAAATGAAGTAGCGGGGCGATCCATCGGTTGTGGCTTCCTAGCAGTATTAGAACGAGCAAGACTATTATTATTACCTGAGTTAGCGCGAGCGATAATGCGGTGTTGATCACGAACAAATTCAATTAACTCGAAAGTAGTGGGAAAACTAGCTTGTTCGCGCATGTGCATTTCAAATTGTTTCACTGTTTCTAAATCAAGACATTTAAGACCTAAATGCGTTAACATAAATTCAGATAAGTTATCAAGTTTTAGCTGTTTTAAAGCGGATACATTTGTAGTGAATTTGTCTACAAATTGTTCTAACAAACCCGGAGTAGCTGAATTTAATTTGGGCATTTTTAATATTTGATCGAAATAAGACTCGGCTAATACGCGTGTATCATTATATTTATTACAAAGAGTTGTCCAAAGTGTAAAATAATTTTCTCCTGTAGGTATAATACCTTTGCAAATGTTAAGCGCACTTCCTTTTAGTCTACCAACTAAATATTGCATTTTTTCTGTGTTTGTCAATTCTTTATTATCATGAATCATAGTACGGAAATTTTCATAAAAAATAGGCCATGTTTGGATATCGCCATCAAACGATGCTAGTTCTAAACGCGGTAATTTTATATGCGACTTTTGCTTAGAGACTTCATGATGATCTGCGTAAGTTTTAGAATCATTTTTTAATTGAGGAGCCGATAAACGGGAGTATTCAAACTTGACTTCATTGTAAATATCATCGAAAGAAAATATCATTTGGAAATTAGGTGCGAAACTAGGTTTACATAATGATTCTAACTCGTTTTTTCTCTGAATACACATAATGTATTCTTGGCGCAATGTATCAATCGTAATGCAATTCGTTAAAAATTTATTTTTATTAAACTCAGATTCATTAATACTGGGAAGCAAATCGTAAATAGACTGCATTCTAGAGAAATATTGCGAAGCTTTACTTTCATACAGGTGCAACTTGCGTTCTGTGTCAGCCATCTTGTCTGTGGCGTCGGCCGTTCTAGCGGTTGAGATCTCGTCTTGTGTCGCATGCCGCGAAGACGCCATTTTGATGACACAAAATGCGGTGGATAAAAGCCAATAAATAAGGCAAAATATAACCTATCCGGGCCGAAGTGACCAAATAATATGGTTTAGAAAGCGTTAAAGGGGTCGCTGGTCGGTTATATTTTATTTGAAATAAGGGGATTATAAAAGTACAAAACTGTGGACTGTATCTAAAATATAGCGTTGGTTAAATTTGCAAGCTTTGAGCAAGGCGGACGTTGAAATAAACACAATTAAATTTAACCAAAACAAACAAAATAACGTTAAATTGGCGAATAGAAAAATGGTAAGGTAAATAAGGATAGGTGGTAGGTACTCACGAAGTTCCTTTTTGGCGGTTTTTGCAGCACTGAAAGTCTTTCACATTTATAGACAGATTTTGCGCAAAGTTTGTAGAAATATAGGGTTCCCATAAAATTTATTAAGATTTTAAAAGATAACACGTGTTTAGGTCAGCACACCACGTTCGAGAAGCAACTCTTCACATTTTTCTCAGTAGAGGGCGCCGTTGTAGCTAACGCCCAGTCGATCGCTCCCATTGGTCGAGAGCGCGTTTTGTTTCTTTCTTGATGTTGTGAAGTGGGAAAAGGGATGGCAATAGGGAAAGACCAGCGGGATAACAAGGATGGAATAATGCCAACTTAACAAACACTGACAGCTACAAAAAGCGGTAATATTTGAATATAATAAACGGCTCAACCATATAGTAATTATTGTTACCTTATTGATTAGGTAATTTGTTGTAGAATTAAAGTAAGCAACATTTTTATCACAAAAACTTTATAGATTTAGCGTAATCTGTGATATTATTTAAACACAATTATTTTTTATTGTTTCGTATTATTACGCGGTAACCACTGCATTGACGTATTCGATGTATATGAACGTGTTGTAGATAATGTTATACCCGTTCAAATAATACTAATAATAAAGAAATCGGTCCACTAGTTTTCAAATTACAACGTAAAATCCAGCGATCTTTGATTACCCCCCCCTCATCCCTCCACCACTTTAGCACTTGACGACCGACAGTTTCACGTTCAGGACATCAAGACGAATCCAACGGTAGGAGTCGTTGCCATTTACAGGAGTGACAGATGAAACTCAAGTTCTAGAGCACTTTTGGTCTAAAATGAACCGGACTATCAGGTCAGCGGGTCGGTCGAGTCTTTCAGCTAAAAAACTCCGTCAATCGTACAAGCAAGTGCATGCTAAGCAGATTACTTTGGATTTTGCACCTTTCTTATGACCTTCGAATAAGGAACAGAATCGCAATTGCGTTGGCCCAGCTCAACCTTGACTTACCAGTACATACAACAAATCGACCAAAAATCGACCTTAAATTCTATTTTGCAATTGAAGTTTCTAATCGTTTTTGTTTTACGCAGAAAAAATAAAAGCTTCTGATTTTCGAAACTAAAACGGAACGTAACACATACAAAGTTGCGTTTCGTTGCGCGTGCGTTCATTGCGGATTAAGATTGCATGACTTTATACCTTTGCCTTTCTGTTGAAAAAGAAACATTGCAGGAGCGTACACAGAGCGAGATAATGTGTATCCGAACGTTAATCGTGTCAAGATTTGTTAAGTCCTGTCAAAAATGAACTAAATTTAGTTAAGATAAGGCGGGTGCAATACCGAATTAGCCCCATTGTCTTCTTTAAGGCATTTTTTATAACTTCAAAAACAAAAAAGTTATAAACAGATTTCTGAAAAAAAAATAGTTTTTTGGTCATACTGTAAAGTAGGGGTTTGTCCCTTACGCCAATTGAGATTACGTGCGACGATATGTCACCGTTAAATTGTGAACGCCGTTAGGTTATAATCTATCTCGCGAGATTGTAAACTGTCGAAAGATTGTAAACTAAACGTACTGATTACAATTGAATGCATTAATTTTCGGTAGATTGTAATCAATCGAAGTGAAACTGTTAAATCACAATCTGTCGCGCGTTAAATTGTCAACTGTCCAAAGGCTGTTCCTGATTGGTCAGTCTTACAGCAGGCCGTTCTAGGTCCATACAGTTGGGAATAAAACACAGGCGTCAGTTGAATATGATAACACTAAATTAAAAAATTTAATAACCCCCGACACAAAACCGTTACTTGATCCTTTCAACAACTAGAAAAGAGCTGATAATCTTCAAATGGCTGAAGATAGAGAACACTCTCGATTGTCACACCTTGCAAACCAAAAATACTAGATCAAAATCGGCGCATCCGTTTAGGAGCTACGATGCCACAGACAGACAGACAGACAGACAGACAGACAGACAGACACACACATCAAACTTATAACACCCCCTTTTTCGTCGGGGGTTAAAAATTAATGCAGTTCAAGAATTGTGACATCAAGAATTTATCTATTATTTAGTAGATAATTAGTAATTTTGACATCATATTATGGTATATTTTTGAAGACTAACATTAACTCATTTATCATTCAAACTACTATTCTTCGATTAATCATGGATTCATTTTATTTCCACAATAATTTCATAGAACTTATTACAAAGCAGTGAGTTATTTTCAACACGAAATTAATTGAATTTCACTTAAACACAGATTGTTAACGTTAGATAATAAACGAAAAACCAAACAAATATGGCGGTGCAGAGCATAATGACGATCAACCAAACAGCGCGCGAGATGCGTTCCATCCTATGCCATTTCACAATTTCATGGTTTAATTTACCTGTTAAAATTATCTGTTAAATTGTAATCAGTATGTTTGGTTCACAATTTTTCGATAGTTTACAATCTCGCGAGATAGATTGTAATCTAACGGTATTCTTAATCTTACGGTGGGGAGCCTGTTGTATTTCCTAATGTTTATAGTCCTAAAGTCGATTATCCGAACATCATTTTCCTAATATTCGATTGTCCTAATGTTCGATCATCCTAAATATTGATTATCCTACCGTAATACCTACTTGTCCTAATATTCTTTAGTCCTAATATTAATGTCACTGAAGTACGAAATTCCTAATTTTGATTCTCCTCTCTTATATATCTAAAATATCCTCGGTACGTTTGAATAGTAGGTAAGAAAAATCTTATTATATCTCAGTTCACACGCCCAGTAGACATTACCGTTACGTATGAGTTCTATTTTTCTCGTATAGGGACATTACCGTTCACATTGAACTATAATTATAATTGTCCTTTAATTGTTTTGAACACTTGATAATAGTTATTATTCGACATTATGAGCAACCAACCAAAATTTTAACAGCGAGACCTGCGAGCGAGACTGACTGACACATACTATTTTGTAATTTTGTATTTTAGTAAACCAATTATTTCTTCCTACAATACAGTTTTATCTTTGTGGCTGGCCAAAATAACGCCAAAAGTTGTCGTGTATAATTTGCTAACCTGTTTTTGCTAAGTTTTTTTTATTTATTTATTTAGGACTATACATTTTAGGAATATAAAGGATTATAACTATGGACATTAGGACTTACCATCATTAGGATGAAAAAAATAGGGCAATAAACAGTAGGACAATCGATATTTAGGACTAAATAAAAAATACTATAGAGAACCTTTACGGTGTAATAATACATAATAATTTTAAAAATAGTTGATTGGTTAAATTTTAACCCGTTTGAGTTGCAACCGAGCCACTGAACGATTGAGTTGTTTTTATAACTGCAAATATTTAACGAGAGAAAATTCTTCTCCTGTCTCAATTTTTTTCCACTTTTATATGCATTATAGACGTATTAGACGTCTGTGATATAGGTACTTTAACAAAATTATTATTTAAAGTAACTACGAAACAAAATGGCGGGCTTTTTGAGTCTTTTGACTTTGACATAAATTGCAAGCTTTAAACGTCAAATAGCTGTCAGGGTAAAAATTAACCATCTCATTAGACGGTTGTTTGGTTGCTGCGCTCTGAGCCACAGAACGGGTGAAACTACGCTCTGACAGCTGTCAGGGTAAAATTTCACCAAGCCACGGAACGGTTAGAGCGCGCTCGAGTACACTCGAACGAAGCGACGGAACGCGACCCAAAATGCGGACTAGAAATTGACGTGTCGTAACAAATATCGAAGAGTTGAACGGAACATGTCGTTATACGAAGAACACTATAGGTACTTAAGTGTGAGAATCTCGTCTACGAAGACCGCAATCACGAAGTACCTAAAAGAATCGGAAGATACAAAATACTGCATGCAGAAGTATGCAATGAAGCATACATGAAAAAAATTGAATTTAATGATTCACGATTATCGGAGCATGAGAAATCGTATAAAAAGTCTCACTGCCAGTCAGTATACGCCTCCGCTTCTTTGATCAAGAACTCTCTTTGTGATGATTTTAGTTTTATACGTGTGACCTAGAGATAGGTACCTACTTTGTTTTTGTAAGGGCCTATATTTGCCTAATTACATTGAATAAATTAAATACCGTGTACTTGATTACAGACTTTTAATAATATAAAAAATACAATTTTATAATTATTAATCGATTGCCTTATGGGCGGGTAAAAAGAGAAAGATCGCGAGCGGTTCGGTGCTTTTTATAAGAGGGCCGCGGGGGCTGCTTGAGGTGGGGGGCGCTTGCGGGGGGTCATCTTAGGCGCGAACATCCTCCCGGCCGTACATAAAAAAATAGAATTTAGAGAATCACGATTATCGGAGGATGAGAAATCGTTTAAAAAGTTTTACTGCCAGTCAGTATACGCCTCCGCTTCTTTGACCAAGAACAATATAAAAATATATTATATTAATTACATAACGTGTTTTTCTTCACGTTTTTATGGTTCCGTAGCCTAGTGTTGCCGATCGATAAGTCCTACTATCGAAAGTCAATCGATAGCTAGCTTTTTGATTGATTTTTACGAGGTCAACTATCGATAGTTCGAAATCGTATAAAAAGTTTTACTGCCAGTCAGTAATACGCCTCCGCTTCTTTGACCAAGAACAATATAAAAATATATTATATTAATTACATAACGTGTTTTTCTTCACGTTTTTAGGGTTCCGTAGCCTAGTGTTGCCGATCGATAAGTCCTACTATCGATAGTCAATCGATAGCTAGCTTTTTGATTGATTTTTACAAGGTCAACTATCGATAGTTGAACAATCGATAGTTCGAAATCGTATCAGTATACGCCTCCGCTTCTTTGACCAAGAACAATATAAAAATATATTATATTAATTACATAACGTGTTTTTCTTCACGTTTTTAGGGTTCCGTAGCCTAGTGTTGCCGATCGATAAGTCCTAGTATCGATAGTCAATCGATAGGCCTCCGTCTCTTCCGCCCCCATGCATCCTCTGCATAGTGGGCTATCCGTGAGACCTAATAGTGAACAGAATCTGTTCAAACATCTGATGTTTCAAGGAATCACCTGTTATTACGCTGGGTATGATTAGTAGTTGAGCCTTCCTCAAACTGATCCTCCTTGGCTTGCCTACAGTCTCGGTGTTCAGCCCAGTAGCTGCCATGCTGATTCCTGGTGCGATCTCTAAACATTTTGCGTACCTAGATGACCTGAAGGAATGGGTACTATGGGCTCAGGATCCTGAACTATTAGGTCCAATCCCCTCCATCTTTTCGTTATGCATGCCGTTAATCCTGACTGAAGACGAAAATTATATCGTCGCACGTAATCTCAATTGGCGTAAGGGACAAAATGGCAAAATGAGTTTTTTACATATTCTTGTTCAGCTCGCCGAGCTCTATTTAACTGTATATTTGAAATTTTGATATCTCTTAAAAAAAACCCTTTACGACCTGTAAATTTTCAAGCCCTATCCAGATTTATTTGACAAAAAGCGAGGTATGGTTCATTTATTAAAAAAATCTAGGTTGTAAAGGCCTAGGGCTAGGTAAAATTATGGCAAATTAAAAATATTGTTTCTTACAGCCACAATAAAATATTCTTCAGAAGTATATTTGGGTCGTAAGGGAACTTTGAATCGATGAGTTGTACTTTAATACTCTAGTAATTTTGCTAACTTGTTGCTTACGACACAAAATACTGCAATTTAAACCTTTACAAGGCAGTGGCCACTATGTTGCCACCGTAATTTTAACCTTATACCCTTAACATAAAGTTGAAAACGAATGCATGTTATAAAGTTGTTTTGCCTTATAAAGGGTTAATGTAGGTACAGCAAATAGCGGTATTGCACGTTATGTTCCTACATTTTTGACAAATTTTGCTTTACTGTCAGGGTAAAAATTAACCATCTCATTAGACGGTTGTTTGGTTGCTGCGCTCTGAGCCACAGAACGGGTGAAACTACGCTCTGACAGCTGTCAGGGTAAAATTTCACCAAGCCACGGAACGGTTAGAGCGCGCTCGAGTACACTCGAACGAAGCGACGGAACGCGACCCAAAATGCGGACTAGAAATTGACGTGTCGTAACAAATATCGAAGAGTTGAACGGAACCTGTCGTTATACGAAGAACACTATAGGTACTTAAGTGTGAGAATCTCGTCTACGAAGACCGCAATCACGAAGTACCTAAAAGAATCGGAAGATACAAAATACTGCATGCAGAAGTATGCAATGAAGCATACATGAAAAAAATTGAATTTAATGATTCACGATTATCGGAGCATGAGAAATCGTATAAAAAGTCTCACTGCCAGTCAGTATACGCCTCCGCTTCTTTGATCAAGAACAATATATTTATAACTCTGTTTGTGATGATTTTAGTTTTATACGTGTGACCTAGAGATAGGTACCTACTTTGTTTTTGTAAGGGCCTATATTTGCCTAATTACATTGAATAAATTAAATACCGTGTACTTGATTACAGACTTTTAATAATATAAAAAATACAATTTTATAATTATTAATCGATTGCCTTATGGGCGGGTAAAAAGAGAAAGATCGCGAGCGGTTCGGTGCTTTTTATAAGAGGGCCGCGGGGGCTGCTTGAGGTGGGGGGCGCTTGCGGGGGGTCATCTTAGGCGCGAACATCCTCCCGGCCGTACATAAAAAAATAGAATTTAGAGAATCACGATTATCGGAGGATGAGAAATACCCTTAACATAAAGTTGAAAACGAATGCATGTTATAAAGTTGTTTTGCCTTATAAAGGGTTAATGTAGGTACAGCAAATAGCGGTATTGCACGTTATGTCCCTACATTTTTGACAAATTTTGCTTTACGTGGGTAGTTTAAGTATTATGTATGAGAAAATTATAAATTTTAAGGCTGAAATAATTTGAATTAAAGAATTCTGTATCGTCAGCAACTAAAAAAGATTATTACCGTTAATATACCGTTGATTTTGTAATAATTCACACATTTCACTACAGCTTACCAATCAATATTAATTAAGATAGGTATTAGTATTTCAATAATCACTCAAAAACTATGTGATATATTGTAATTGTGACTGACTGAAGCGATTGGCTGTCGAAAATTAAGAAATATATTATGGATTTTGTTATAATGACAACTTTTTTGTCTCTTTATTGCTTGTATAATTTGAAAAAAATATTTTTTTTACTCTTTTAGTAAATAGTTTTTTGTATGTGGCGTACTACAACCACCTATAATTTAGTCCACTGCTATGGCTTCTTCTTTGGAAGCTGTCTCCCTTCAATATCCCAAAAATTTGTACAAAAAAGGAAAAAAATGTAATGAAAGATATTTTTTTTAATGAATAATTCATTGAAATACCAATAAATGCCTAATTCATTGTTGAAATGTTCAATAATTACAAAATTTATCAGATAAAAGTGTCTTTTTATATTTTTTTTATTATTCACGACCTTAATTTCTGTATTAAAATTACATTTTAGTCTTTTATTACCCAATTTGAGGTAAAAATATGTCAAAAATGTGAGGACGTAAAGGGCACTAACTTCTTTATTCAGCTGTTATCAACATTTTGAACTCTGCTGTAGGAAGAGAAAGGAAATATAGATATTGGTGTCGATTCGATGTTGGCCAATGCACTAATCTTAACTAAAATTTAGTTAAGACGTGTCAGATGACATATTTAGCTATTCGGAACGTACGACTTAACTAAATTTTGTATGGAATCTGACAGGACTAAAAATAAGTTGAACTAATGCAATTTAGCTATTCGGGAACGACCATTCATCTGTCATTTTTAGTTCGTTATCTGTCATTTTTAGGTGTTTTGAACTTAAAATGATCTTAATTTAGTTAAGGTTTTTTAGGTGAAGACTTAATATATTATATTTTGTAAGGTTTGAGGTTAACACAGTAGGAAATCAGGTAAAAATTAAATACTTAGTGATGAGTTGCTTCAACCAATATCTTTTCGTTAATCCTGGATATTTACTGAATCGCTCATCCTCAGTCAGGTCAGCGGGGTCGGTCGAGTCTTTCAGCTAAAAAACTCCGTCAATCGTACAAGCAAGTGCATGCTAAGCAGATTACTTTGGATTTTGCACCTTTCTTATGTCCTTCGAATAAGGAACAGAATCGCAATTGCGTTGGCCCAGCTCAACCTTGACTTACCAGTACATACAACAAATCGACCAAAAATCGACCTTAAATTCTATTTTGCAATTGCAGTTTCTAATCGTTTTTGTTTTACGCAGAAAAAATAAAAACTTCTGATTTTCGAAACTAAAACGGAACGTAACACATACAAAGTTGCGTTTCGTTGCGCGTGCGTTCATTGCGGATTAAGGTTGCATGACTTTATACCTTTGCCTTTCTGTTGAAAAAGAAACATTGCAGGAGCGTGCACAGAGCGAGATAATGTGTATCCGAACGTTAATCGTGTCAAGATTTGTTAAGTCCTGTCAAAAATGAACTAAATTTAGTTAAGATAAGGCGGGTGCAATACCGAATTAGCCCCATTGTCTTCTTTAAGGCATTTTTTATAACTTCAAAAACAAAAAAGTTATAAACAGATTTCTGAAAAAAAAATCGTTTTTTGGTCATACTGTAAAGTAGGGGTTTGTCCCTTACGCCAATTGAGATTACGTGCGACGAAACGCCGTTAGGTTATAATCTATCTCGCGAGATTGTAAACTGTCGAAAGATTGTAAACTAAACGTACTGATTACAATTGAACGCATTAATTTTCGGTAGATTGTAATCTATCGAAGTGAAACTGTTAAATCACAATCTGTCGCGCGTTAAATTGTCAACTGTCCAAAGGCTGTTCCTGATTGGTCAGTCTTACAGTTGGGAATAAAACACAGGCGTCAGTTGAATAAAATTAATGCAGTTCAAGAATTGTGACATCAAGAATTTATCTATTATTTAGTAGATAATTAGTAATTTTGACATCATATTATGGTATATTTTTGAAGACTAACATTAACTCATTTATCATTCAAACTACTATTCTTCGATTAATCATGGATTCATTTTATTTCCACAATAATTTCATAGAACTTATTACAAAGCAGTGAGTTATTTTCAACACGAAATTAATTGAATTTCACTTAAACACAGATTGTTAACGTTAGATAATAAACGAAAAACCAAACAAATATGGCGGTGCAGAGCATAATGACGATCAACCAATCAGCGCGCGAGATGCGTTCCATCCTATGCCATTTCACAATTTCATGGTTTAATTTACCTGTTAAAATTATCTGTTAAATTGTAATCAGTATGTTTGGTTCACAATTTTTCGATAGTTTACAATCTCGCGAGATAGATTGTAATCTAACGGTATTCTTATTCTTACGGTGGGGAGCATGTTGTATTTCCTAATGTTTATAGTCCTAAAGTCGATTATCCGAACATCATTTTCCTAATATTCGATTGTCCTAATGTTCGATCATCCTAAATATTGATTATCCTACCGTAATACCTACTTGTCCTAATATTCTTTAGTCCTAATATTAATGTCACTGAAGTACGAAATTCCTAATTTTGATTCTCCTCTCTTATATATCTAAAATATCCTCGGTACGTTTGAATAGTAGGTAAGAAAAATCTTATTATATCTCAGTTCACACGCCCAGTAGACATTACCGTTACGTATGAGTTCTATTTTTCTCGTATAGGGACATTACCGTTCACATTGAACTATAATTATAATTGTCCTTTAATTGTTTTGAACACTTGATAATAGTTATTATTCGACATTATGAGCAACCAACCAAAATTTTAACAGCGAGACCTGCGAGCGAGACTGACTGACACATACTATTTTGTAATTTTGTATTTTAGTAAACCAATTATTTCTTCCTACAATACAGTTTTATCTTTGTGGCTGGCCAAAATAACGCCAAAAGTTGTCGTGTATAATTTGCTAACCTGTTTTTGCTAAGTTTTTTTTATTTATTTATTTAGGACTATACATTTTAGGAATATAAAGGATTATAACTATGGACATTAGGACTTACCATCATTAGGATGAAAAAAATAGGGCAATAAACAGTAGGACAATCGATATTTAGGACTAAAATGCTAAGGAAAATAAAAAGTACAATAACAAATTTTAGGGAATACAATAGAGAACCTTTACGGTGTAATAATACATAATAATTTTAAAAATAGTTGATTGGTTAAATTTTAACCCGTTTGAGTTGCAACCGAGCCACTGAACGATTGAGTTGTTTTTATAACTGCAAATATTTAACGAGAGAAAATTCTTCTCCTGTCTCAATTTTTTTCCACTTTTATATGCATTATAGACGTATTAGACGTCTGTGATATAGGTACTTTAACAAAATTATTATTTAAAGTAACTACGAAACAAAATGGCGGGCTTTTTGAGTCTTTTGACTTTGACATAAATTGCAAGCTTTAAACGTCAAATAGCTGTCAGGGTAAAAATTAACCATCTCATTAGACGGTTGTTTGGTTGCTGCGCTCTGAGCCACAGAACGGGTGAAACTACGCTCTGACAGCTGTCAGGGTAAAATTTCACCAAGCCACGGAACGGTTAGAGCGCGCTCGAGTACACTCGAACGAAGCGACGGAACGCGACCCAAAATGCGGACTAGAAATTGACGTGTCGTAACAAATATCGAAGAGTTGAACGGAACATGTCGTTATACGAAGAACACTATAGGTACTTAAGTGTGAGAATCTCGTCTACGAAGACCGCAATCACGAAGTACCTAAAAGAATCGGAAGATACAAAATACTGCATGCAGAAGTATGCAATGAAGCATACATGAAAAAAATTGAATTTAATGATTCACGATTATCGGAGCATGAGAAATCGTATAAAAAGTCTCACTGCCAGTCAGTATACGCCTCCGCTTCTTTGATCAAGAACAATATTTTTATAACTCTCTTTGTGATGATTTTAGTTTTATACGTGTGACCTAGAGATAGGTACCTACTTTGTTTTTGTAAGGGCCTATATTTGCCTAATTACATTGAATAAATTAAATACCGTGTACTTGATTACAGACTTTTAATAATATAAAAAATACAATTTTATAATTATTAATCGATTGCCTTATGGGCGGGTAAAAAGAGAAAGATCGCGAGCGGTTCGGTGCTTTTTATAAGAGGGCCGCGGGGGCTGCTTGAGGTGGGGGGCGCTTGCGGGGGGTCATCTTAGGCGCGAACATCCTCCCGGCCGTACATAAAAAAATAGAATTTAGAGAATCACGATTATCGGAGGATGAGAAATCGTTTAAAAAGTTTTACTGCCAGTCAGTATACGCCTCCGCTTCTTTGACCAAGAACAATATAAAAATATATTATATTAATTACATAACGTGTTTTTCTTCACGTTTTTATGGTTCCGTAGCCTAGTGTTGCCGATCGATAAGTCCTACTATCGAAAGTCAATCGATAGCTAGCTTTTTGATTGATTTTTACGAGGTCAACTATCGATAGTTCGAAATCGTATAAAAAGTTTTACTGCCAGTCAGTAATACGCCTCCGCTTCTTTGACCAAGAACAATATAAAAATATATTATATTAATTACATAACGTGTTTTTCTTCACGTTTTTAGGGTTCCGTAGCCTAGTGTTGCCGATCGATAAGTCCTACTATCGATAGTCAATCGATAGCTAGCTTTTTGATTGATTTTTACAAGGTCAACTATCGATAGTTGAACAATCGATAGTTCGAAATCGTATCAGTATACGCCTCCGCTTCTTTGACCAAGAACAATATAAAAATATATTATATTAATTACATAACGTGTTTTTCTTCACGTTTTTAGGGTTCCGTAGCCTAGTGTTGCCGATCGATAAGTCCTAGTATCGATAGTCAATCGATAGGCCTCCGTCTCTTCCGCCCCCATGCATCCTCTGCATAGTGGGCTATCCGTGAGACCTAATAGTGAACAGAATCTGTTCAAACATCTGATGTTTCAAGGAATCACCTGTTATTACGCTGGGTATGATTAGTAGTTGAGCCTTCCTCAAACTGATCCTCCTTGGCTTGCCTACAGTCTCGGTGTTCAGCCCAGTAGCTGCCATGCTGATTCCTGGTGCGATCTCTAAACATTTTGCGTACCTAGATGACCTGAAGGAATGGGTACTATGGGCTCAGGATCCTGAACTATTAGGTCCAATCCCCTCCATCTTTTCGTTATGCATGCCGTTAATCCTGACTGAAGACGAAAATTATATCGTCGCACGTAATCTCAATTGGCGTAAGGGACAAAATGGCAAAATGAGTTTTTTACATATTCTTGTTCAGCTCGCCGAGCTCTATTTAACTGTATATTTGAAATTTTGATATCTCTTAAAAAAAACCCTTTACGACCTGTAAATTTTCAAGCCCTATCCAGATTTATTTGACAAAAAGCGAGGTATGGTTCATTTATTAAAAAAATCTAGGTTGTAAAGGCCTAGGGCTAGGTAAAATTATGGCAAATTAAAAATATTGTTTCTTACAGCCACAATAAAATATTCTTCAGAAGTATATTTGGGTCGTAAGGGAACTTTGAATCGATGAGTTGTACTTTAATACTCTAGTAATTTTGCTAACTTGTTGCTTACGACACAAAATACTGCAATTTAAACCTTTACAAGGCAGTGGCCACTATGTTGCCACCGTAATTTTAACCTTATACCCTTAACATAAAGTTGAAAACGAATGCATGTTATAAAGTTGTTTTGCCTTATAAAGGGTTAATGTAGGTACAGCAAATAGCGGTATTGCACGTTATGTTCCTACATTTTTGACAAATTTTGCTTTACTGTCAGGGTAAAAATTAACCATCTCATTAGACGGTTGTTTGGTTGCTGCGCTCTGAGCCACAGAACGGGTGAAACTACGCTCTGACAGCTGTCAGGGTAAAATTTCACCAAGCCACGGAACGGTTAGAGCGCGCTCGAGTACACTCGAACGAAGCGACGGAACGCGACCCAAAATGCGGACTAGAAATTGACGTGTCGTAACAAATATCGAAGAGTTGAACGGAACCTGTCGTTATACGAAGAACACTATAGGTACTTAAGTGTGAGAATCTCGTCTACGAAGACCGCAATCACGAAGTACCTAAAAGAATCGGAAGATACAAAATACTGCATGCAGAAGTATGCAATGAAGCATACATGAAAAAAATTGAATTTAATGATTCACGATTATCGGAGCATGAGAAATCGTATAAAAAGTCTCACTGCCAGTCAGTATACGCCTCCGCTTCTTTGATCAAGAACAATATATTTATAACTCTGTTTGTGATGATTTTAGTTTTATACGTGTGACCTAGAGATAGGTACCTACTTTGTTTTTGTAAGGGCCTATATTTGCCTAATTACATTGAATAAATTAAATACCGTGTACTTGATTACAGACTTTTAATAATATAAAAAATACAATTTTATAATTATTAATCGATTGCCTTATGGGCGGGTAAAAAGAGAAAGATCGCGAGCGGTTCGGTGCTTTTTATAAGAGGGCCGCGGGGGCTGCTTGAGGTGGGGGGCGCTTGCGGGGGGTCATCTTAGGCGCGAACATCCTCCCGGCCGTACATAAAAAAATAGAATTTAGAGAATCACGATTATCGGAGGATGAGAAATACCCTTAACATAAAGTTGAAAACGAATGCATGTTATAAAGTTGTTTTGCCTTATAAAGGGTTAATGTAGGTACAGCAAATAGCGGTATTGCACGTTATGTCCCTACATTTTTGACAAATTTTGCTTTACGTGGGTAGTTTAAGTATTATGTATGAGAAAATTATAAATTTTAAGGCTGAAATAATTTGAATTAAAGAATTCTGTATCGTCAGCAACTAAAAAAGATTATTACCGTTAATATACCGTTGATTTTGTAATAATTCACACATTTCACTACAGCTTACCAATCAATATTAATTAAGATAGGTATTAGTATTTCAATAATCACTCAAAAACTATGTGATATATTGTAATTGTGACTGACTGAAGCGATTGGCTGTCGAAAATTAAGAAATATATTATGGATTTTGTTATAATGACAACTTTTTTGTCTCTTTATTGCTTGTATAATTTGAAAAAAATATTTTTTTTACTCTTTTAGTAAATAGTTTTTTGTATGTGGCGTACTACAACCACCTATAATTTAGTCCACTGCTATGGCTTCTTCTTTGGAAGCTGTCTCCCTTCAATATCCCAAAAATTTGTACAAAAAAGGAAAAAAATGTAATGAAAGATATTTTTTTTAATGAATAATTCATTGAAATACCAATAAATGCCTAATTCATTGTTGAAATGTTCAATAATTACAAAATTTATCAGATAAAAGTGTCTTTTTATATTTTTTTTATTATTCACGACCTTAATTTCTGTATTAAAATTACATTTTAGTCTTTTATTACCCAATTTGAGGTAAAAATATGTCAAAAATGTGAGGACGTAAAGGGCACTAACTTCTTTATTCAGCTGTTATCAACATTTTGAACTCTGCTGTAGGAAGAGAAAGGAAATATAGATATTGGTGTCGATTCGATGTTGGCCAATGCACTAATCTTAACTAAAATTTAGTTAAGACGTGTCAGATGACATATTTAGCTATTCGGAACGTACGACTTAACTAAATTTTGTATGGAATCTGACAGGACTAAAAATAAGTTGAACTAATGCAATTTAGCTATTCGGGAACGACCATTCATCTGTCATTTTTAGTTCGTTATCTGTCATTTTTAGGTGTTTTGAACTTAAAATGATCTTAATTTAGTTAAGGTTTTTTAGGTGAAGACTTAATATATTATATTTTGTAAGGTTTGAGGTTAACACAGTAGGAAATCAGGTAAAAATTAAATACTTAGTGATGAGTTGCTTCAACCAATATCTTTTCGTTAATCCTGGATATTTACTGAATCGCTCATCCTCAGTCAGGTCAGCGGGGTCGGTCGAGTCTTTCAGCTAAAAAACTCCGTCAATCGTACAAGCAAGTGCATGCTAAGCAGATTACTTTGGATTTTGCACCTTTCTTATGTCCTTCGAATAAGGAACAGAATCGCAATTGCGTTGGCCCAGCTCAACCTTGACTTACCAGTACATACAACAAATCGACCAAAAATCGACCTTAAATTCTATTTTGCAATTGCAGTTTCTAATCGTTTTTGTTTTACGCAGAAAAAATAAAAACTTCTGATTTTCGAAACTAAAACGGAACGTAACACATACAAAGTTGCGTTTCGTTGCGCGTGCGTTCATTGCGGATTAAGGTTGCATGACTTTATACCTTTGCCTTTCTGTTGAAAAAGAAACATTGCAGGAGCGTGCACAGAGCGAGATAATGTGTATCCGAACGTTAATCGTGTCAAGATTTGTTAAGTCCTGTCAAAAATGAACTAAATTTAGTTAAGATAAGGCGGGTGCAATACCGAATTAGCCCCATTGTCTTCTTTAAGGCATTTTTTATAACTTCAAAAACAAAAAAGTTATAAACAGATTTCTGAAAAAAAAATCGTTTTTTGGTCATACTGTAAAGTAGGGGTTTGTCCCTTACGCCAATTGAGATTACGTGCGACGAAACGCCGTTAGGTTATAATCTATCTCGCGAGATTGTAAACTGTCGAAAGATTGTAAACTAAACGTACTGATTACAATTGAACGCATTAATTTTCGGTAGATTGTAATCTATCGAAGTGAAACTGTTAAATCACAATCTGTCGCGCGTTAAATTGTCAACTGTCCAAAGGCTGTTCCTGATTGGTCAGTCTTACAGTTGGGAATAAAACACAGGCGTCAGTTGAATAAAATTAATGCAGTTCAAGAATTGTGACATCAAGAATTTATCTATTATTTAGTAGATAATTAGTAATTTTGACATCATATTATGGTATATTTTTGAAGACTAACATTAACTCATTTATCATTCAAACTACTATTCTTCGATTAATCATGGATTCATTTTATTTCCACAATAATTTCATAGAACTTATTACAAAGCAGTGAGTTATTTTCAACACGAAATTAATTGAATTTCACTTAAACACAGATTGTTAACGTTAGATAATAAACGAAAAACCAAACAAATATGGCGGTGCAGAGCATAATGACGATCAACCAATCAGCGCGCGAGATGCGTTCCATCCTATGCCATTTCACAATTTCATGGTTTAATTTACCTGTTAAAATTATCTGTTAAATTGTAATCAGTATGTTTGGTTCACAATTTTTCGATAGTTTACAATCTCGCGAGATAGATTGTAATCTAACGGTATTCTTATTCTTACGGTGGGGAGCATGTTGTATTTCCTAATGTTTATAGTCCTAAAGTCGATTATCCGAACATCATTTTCCTAATATTCGATTGTCCTAATGTTCGATCATCCTAAATATTGATTATCCTACCGTAATACCTACTTGTCCTAATATTCTTTAGTCCTAATATTAATGTCACTGAAGTACGAAATTCCTAATTTTGATTCTCCTCTCTTATATATCTAAAATATCCTCGGTACGTTTGAATAGTAGGTAAGAAAAATCTTATTATATCTCAGTTCACACGCCCAGTAGACATTACCGTTACGTATGAGTTCTATTTTTCTCGTATAGGGACATTACCGTTCACATTGAACTATAATTATAATTGTCCTTTAATTGTTTTGAACACTTGATAATAGTTATTATTCGACATTATGAGCAACCAACCAAAATTTTAACAGCGAGACCTGCGAGCGAGACTGACTGACACATACTATTTTGTAATTTTGTATTTTACTAAACCAATTATTTCTTCCTACAATACAGTTTTATCTTTGTGGCTGGCCAAAATAACGCCAAAAGTTGTCGTGTATAATTTGCTAACCTGTTTTTGCTAAGTTTTTTTTATTTATTTATTTAGGACTATACATTTTAGGAATATAAAGGATTATAACTATGGACATTAGGACTTACCATCATTAGGATGAAAAAAATGGGGCAATGAACAGTAGGATAATCGATATTTAGGACTAAAATGCTAAGGAAAATAAAAAGTAGGATAACAAATTTTAGGGAATACAATAGAGATTACGGTGTAATAATACATAATAATTTTAAAAATAGTTGATTGGTTAAATTTTAACCCGTT
Source organism: Teleiodes luculella (assembly GCA_948473455.1). Lineage (NCBI taxonomy): Eukaryota > Metazoa > Arthropoda > Insecta > Lepidoptera > Gelechiidae > Teleiodes > Teleiodes luculella. The sequence continues at coordinate 6,229,759 of OX419582.1, forward strand.
TGAGTTGCAACCGAGCCACTGAACGATCGAGTTGTTTTTATAACTGCAAATATTTAACGAGAGAAAATTCTTCTCCTGTCTCAATTTTTTTCCACTTTTATATGCATTACAGACGTATTAGACGTCTGTGATATACTTTAACAAAATTATTATAAAGTAACTACGAAACAAAATGGCGGGCTTTTTGAGTCTTTTGACTTTGACATAAATTGCAAGCTTTAAACATCAAATAGCTGTCAGGGTAAAAATTAACCATCTCATTAGACGGTTGTTTGGTTGCTGCGCTCTGAGCCACAGAACGGGTGAAACTACGCTCTGACAGCCTGTCAGGGTAAAATTTCACCAAGCCACGGAACGGTTAGAGCGCGCTCGAGTACACTCGAACGAAGTGACGGAACGCGACCCAAAATGCGGACTAGAAATTGAACACTTGGAGAGATGTGCGCGTGTCGTAACACATATCGAAGAATTTAATGGAACTTGTCGTTATACGAAGAACACTATAGGTACTTAAGTGTGAGAATCTCGTCTACGAAGATCGCAATCACGAAGTACCTAAAAGAATCGGAAGATACAAAACACTGCATGCAGAAGTATGCAATGAAGCATACATAAAAAAATAGAATTTAGAGAATCACGATTATCGGAGAATGAGCAATCTGCCAGTCAGTATACGCCTCCGCTTCTTTGACCAAGAACAATATAAAAATATATTATATTAATTACATAACGTGTTTTTCTTCACGTTTTTAGGGTTCCGTAGCCTAGTGTTGCCGATCGATAAGTCCTAATATCGATAGTCAATCGATAGCTAGCTTTTTGATTGATTTTTACAAGGTCAACTATCGATAGTTGAACAATCGATAGTTCGAAATCGTATAAAAAGTTTTACTGCCAGTCAGTATACGCCTCCGCTTCTTTGACCAAGAACAATATAAAAATATATTATATTAATTACATAACGTGTTGTTTTTCACGTTTTTAGGGTTCCGTAGCCTAGTGTTGCCGATCGATAAGATTATACAACTCCTAGATAGTGTCGCCTTGTTGACACCACCGAAAAAACAGGCCAACTTTTATATGCTTGTGTGCGTGACAGCTTATGTTTTACACGGGTGCGTAATAAATACTATAATATCAAAAGATATAATTTTAGGTGATATAACGTTCAATTGGTATAATTTTCATACACTATAAAAATACTTGCTATAAATTTAATTTGTATAACGCTCAATTTCTATAACGTTCATTTGATATAATGACAACTGTTATAACATTATTTTCCTATAACGATCATTTCGTATAACAATCATTTCCTATTAATAAACTTCATTTTTTGTAATTTTGTGGAAAAGAATACTACCCAGTAAGATGTAATTTACAAAAAAGAAATGACATTATTCATCGTATATGTGGATCATTAAAACTATGTAATATAAATAAATAAGGCGGGTGCGAGCGCAGCGAGCACGGGAATTCGGGGCACCCCAACAACTGTTGGTTAGGTTCGAAGGGTATGGCGGAAGAAGTGGGCTCGCTTTGCTCGCCTTCGGGTTAGGTTGACATGTATGCATGCCTGCATAGCAGCAGCATAGAGCATGAGAAATCGTAAAAAAAGTCTCACTGCCAGTCAGTATACGCCTCCGCTTCTTTGATCAAGAACCCTCTTTGTGATGATTTTAGTTTTATACGTGTGACCTAGAGATAGGTACCTACTTTGTTTTTGTAAGGGCCTATATTTGCCTAATTACATTGAATAAATTAAATACCGTGTACTTGATTACAGACTTTTAATAATATAAAAAATACAATTTTATAATTATTAATCGATTGCCTTATGGGCGGGTAAAAAGAGAAAGATCGCGAGCGGTTCGGTGCTTTTTATAAGAGGGCCGCGGGGGCTGTTTGAGGTGGGGGGCGCTTGCGGGGGGTCATCTTAGGCGCGAACATCCTCCCGGCCGTACATAAAAAAATAGAATTTAGAGAATCACGATTATCGGAGGATGAGAAATCGTTTAAAAAGTTTCACTGCCAGTCAGTATACGCCTCCGCTTCTTTGACCAAGAACAATATAAAAATATATTATATTAATTACATAACGTGTTTTTCTTCACGTTTTTAGGGTTCCGTAGCCTAGTGTTGCCGATCGATAAGTCCTACTATCGAAAGTCAATCGATAGCTAGCTTTTTGATTGATTTTTACGAGGTCAATTATCGATAGTTGAACAATCGATAGTTCGAAATCGTATAAAAAGTTTTACTGCCAATCAGTAATACGCCTCCGCTTTTGACCAAGAACAATATAAAAATATATTATATTAGTTACATAACGTGTTTTTCTTCACGTTTTTAGGGTTCCGTAGCCTAGTGTTGCCGATCGATAAGTCCTACTATCGATAGTCAATCGATAGCTAGCTTTTTGATTGATTTTTACAAGGTCAACTATCGATAGTTGAACAATCGATAGTTCGAAATCGTATCAGTATACGCCTCCGCTTCTTTGACCAAGAACAATATAAAAATATATTATATTAATTACATAACGTGTTTTTCTTCACGTTTTTAGGGTTCCGTAGCCTAGTGTTGCTGATCGATAAGTCCTACTATCGAAAGTCAATCGATAGCTAGCTTTTTGATTGATTTTTACAAGGTCAACTATCGATAGTTGAACAATCGATAGTTCGAAATCGTATCAGTATACGCCTCCGCTTCTTTGACCAAGAACAATATAAAAATATATTATATTAATTACATAACGAGTTTTTCTTCACGTTTTTAAGGTTCCGTAGCCTAGTGTTGCCGATCGATAAGTCCTACTATCGAAAGTCAATCGATAGCTAGCTTTTTGATTGATTTTTACAAGGTCAACTATTGTAACGTTACGAGTTATTAAATAAAAGATAACTTACGTTCCAAATAGAAGTATATTAGAAATAGTTATTAAATTCCAGGGTCGTAGGCAGAAGGCCCGTCTGTGGGTAATTTGAGTTTCAGTACTTCCCCTGAGCGGTGACGACGGCGACAGCGACGGCGTCCTCGATAGTCCGACCGTGGGCTTGTACTTGAGGTAGATAGGGTTAGGATCCTTTCCAGTTCTTATATAGGCGTCCTTAAAGGTGAACTTGAAACCCTGGAATGGCATCCAACAAGCAAGTGTTAGGGGGACATCCAAAAGGTCCGCCTGATCGTGTTCACCGCAGCACGAAAAATGAGAAGCACTAAAAGAGTAGCAGGTGCAGTGCGGTGAAAGCAATCAGAGCGGATTACAATATTACAGCAAATACTACAGCAAATACTATGGTACATAATTCTAGGTGCTAAAATATATGTTCAACACTTACCCAAAGGGGTCAAACACACAAACTCAAATCTTTCGTACAAATCTAGTACAATATTATTTAATTATGATATTTATTTAAATGTATCACAATGAAACTGCGAGTATTACACCCGACAAAGACGTTGTCGAGCAGGAGACAATACGTGTCCACGCAAGTGAATAAAGTTGCGATCTGGCAAATGCGAACGCGCAGATCCAACCAACGGTCAGCGCGTGACGTCAAGCAATATGGAACCACAGAACAAAAGAAACTAGTTCTGGTACAGTCGGACGGCCGCATTTTGTACACATTTAATAAAATTGAATTTTTTAGCTAAATTATTATGAAATACGAATATACGAAAATCTAACTAACGTTACTATTTATATTTATGTAACGTTATACGTTACACTATCGATAGTTGAACAATCGATAGTTCGAAATCGTATCAGTATACGCCTCCGCTTCTTTGACCAAGAACAATATAAAAATATATTATATTAATTACATAACGTGTTTTTCTTCACGTTTTTAGGGTTCCGTAGCCTAGTGTTGCCGATCGATAAGTCCTACTATCGATAGTCAATCGATAGCTAGCTTTTTGATTGATTTTTACAAGGTCAACTATCGATAGTTGAACAATCGATAGTTCGGCAACACTACCGTAGCCAAATGGCAAATCCTTATATTCGTCATGTCTGTCTGTCTGTCCGTCCGTATGTCACAGCCACTTTTTTCCGAAACTAAGTTTATGACCTATGCTGTTGAAACTTGATAACTAGATGTACCTATTCTGTCTTCAAAAATGATATTGAGGTTTCTAATACCTATAATTTTTTTCTAAAGTGAATAGTTTGTGCGAGAGACACTTCCAAAGTGGTAAAATGTGTGTCCCCCCCCCCTGTGACTTCTAAAATAAGAGAATGATCTCGACTGTGGCACGGCAGTGCCCCCGCACAGTCGAGGGCGAAGCAAATCCACCATCAGTCATCACCCTTTACTGGAACCATTTCGCCGCATTTTCAGGCCCCTATTTGAGAACCTCTGGATAAGACCAGAACGCAGAAATTTTGGTATCCAGTAAGCTATAATCACATACTTAAAATCCAACATTACAAGTCTGAAGGTCATTTAGTTCCGAAGTTAAGCGAAAGCAAAGTTTCGCATTTTCGACACTCACTCATGATCATCAAAATAGAACTAGTACTTCCCATAAACTCAGCGACCTGAAATTTGGTACAGAGTTAGGTTTTAATGGCTACATAAAGGGAAAACTATAAAAACTAGGATAATCGAAGATCTGGAGTACCTGGTGACCTTGATTAGAAAACACAAGAGCCCAACCAAACTATTAGAGATCGAGACATACCGCATTTACAAAAAATATTCATCTGTGGGCCGCTTCATTTAATGTCAAATAGGTATCAAAGGCCTGAAGTATCTGATGAAGAACCCTCGGCTGGTCTCAGCTATAATTAGAGAATCTCTATCTGATATGGTACCTAACGCCCCTGTTGTAATTTTACTATTATAAAATATCTTTACATCGAACCCTTTACTAGTATATTTGTAAAGCGACATCTATTATCGTATAGAAATACTTTCATACTACTTTAGATACTGGTAGGATCCTCAACACTGTCATATCCTTTCACACTGATCTTACTTAGTAGTTCATATTAAATACGCATAGATGGCATTAAACGCTTGTCAGTACTTCCTATCGGAAATAGGTGTCGCTACATCGTAAGTATATAAGGCAGCTGCGGCTGCCCAAAGTCAAAACCTAGTAAGGGACATTTTTTTTTTAAAACGGGTCTTTACATTTTTCGACTTACTAGACGTTCCCCCATAGTCTGCTTTAGTAAAATCTCTAAAAATGACGTTAAATTCCGAAATACTAAATTGAAAAAACCTAGTAAGTACAGGTTCGTTTCAAAATTCTACCTAAACAACAAATTTAAAACCTAGCAAGGTGCATTGACAAAATGAAAACATAGCAAGTGCCTGTCTCTTACTATGTTTTTATTTTGTAATTGCGCCTTGCTAGGTTTTTGAAGTTGTCAAACTGGGCAAAATGTCCCCGCTCTATTTTAGTAAGTCCAAGAATGTCAAGCGGCGGCGCTCACGCATGCAGCACATTTTAAAACTAAAGTGTATTTTAATCGATTAAAAATGCCTAGCTGCAAGTTTTACAGGTCAAAGTTAACATTAAGTACACTAAAGGATCAGGATAACATTAAATTTAAAAACCCCCGCCACAAAACCGTTACTTGATCTTTTTAACCACTAGAAAAAAGCTGATAATCTTCCAATGGCTGAAGATATTTTCTTGAATCATAGCTAAGAACACTCTCGATTTTGACACCTTGCAAACAAAAAAAAAACTGCATTACATTTAACATAACCTAGATATAAAAATGCATTTGCCGTCGTCTTTGAACCGTTTTGTTTATTACAAATAAAATATTAAGCTCAGATTTGTTATTTTTTTGTACTATAGCTTTCCTATGGGAAAGATAGATGTGTAAAAATATAGGTATTTTGTTTATTCTATTATGTAAGGTGGTGTAGCTTTTGGTTTGGGTACAAATGACGTGGTTATTGCTTATGATAGTTGTGATGTTTGGACTACAATCTGTGAATAGATAGAATACCCATTATTTAATGATATGCTTATTTAATTTGCACTACAAACTTTACTAACTGAAATTAGGAATAAAAGTCACCGACATAGGCTGAAGAATTGCTAAACTTAAGTGGCAGTAGGCGGGGTACCTTGCTCGTAGAACCGATGGCTATTGGGGTAAAAAGGGTCTTAAATGCATAGCGATAGCTTGTGCAAGCCCCCTGCAAGGTGGACCGATGATTTGATAAGAGTCGTGAGCAGCGCAGGAGGAATCTATGTGGAGATCTTTTTCAGGACGCTTTTGTCCAGTAGTGGACGTCTTTCGGAATAAAATTATGATGAATTTTAAAGCCAAATTAAGGGCAAGGTTGCCTGATAGAAATTTATTCCTTTAGAAATAAGGCCGCCTACACATACACCCCATTTGCTACATACTATCGCGTAAAAGACCCGTGAAAATTTCGCAATAATGTGTACCAAGCGCGAAAACCTCAAACAAAGCAAATTCTACTCTATTCTATTCAAATTTTTTTAACTTGAAATTTATAACGATAACGGAAAATTTATCTCAATGAAGAATTAGATTTATTTTTAATAAATATTTAATTTTCTTTTAATTTCTATTTTATTTTATTGACCCTTACTAGGTTCTAAGATTTTTTTTCTTAATTATTCAAGTAAAAGAAACAAAATCAAAACACAGTAAGATACTTTACTAGGTTTTGAAATTGTAAAAATGCCCTATTTTGACATAAAAAGTCAAACAAAATTGATGTAACTGTTGCCTTTCTGTAACTATTGATGATAGTTAAGTATAGAGTAATTCATTTTAAAGACAAAGATATAACGCAACTTTTAAGCTAACTTCTGCTTTCCTAGCTCTGATAGATTTTGTTTGGCACGCCTTGAAAGTTATGAACACGTTTTTTGGCTCTCCTGTAAAATTTGTCCCAGACCCCTTACTAGGTTTTAATTTTGGGCAGCCGCAGCTGCCATGTGGTATTACAAAGACATCGTCGTGGTTCCGATAACGTGGTTCCTGATAGTCTATCTCGTATACCCGTATCTTCTATAAATTCACCTTCATCTACATCTAATACATTAAACACTACAGATTCTTGGTTTCTGAACATTTTTAACGGTTGTCAAAATTCACCAACATCATTTTTGGACTATAATATTATCAACAATAAATTATATCGCTTTAGGAAAAGTCTAAATCCATTAGCTCGAGAGTTTGAGTGGAAAGAGGTTATACCCCACGAAGACCGACTTAAAATAATGGAACTAAATCACTCTGATCCTACTGCAGGTCATTTCGGCGTATTCAAAACTTTTAAACGAATTTCTTTAAAATATTTCTGGCCGGATATGCATCGTGACGTTACTAACTTTGTTGCTAACTGTGAAGTGTGTAAATCGTACAAACATCCTAATCACTCTACGCTCGGTACTATGGGTCGTCCTAAGGATTGTTGCGTCCTAAGGAATGTCGGAAGATATGTCCTTAAATTGCTCAATAACATTATCAGCTAATTGACGCTCAGTTTCTGATAAGTTGTCATAACCGTGTAAGTGTTGCTCTTGGTTGTTTTGATCAGATAACTGTTCTTCCTGCTTTATAGTGAGAGTATTCAAGTATTTTGGAGAAATATTAAACTCGCGCCAGAAATCAATCCCTAGTATCAGATTATTTGCTACTGACGGAATAACGAATGCTTTTATAATATGAAATTGATTATCAAACTTGATAGGCAAGAGAATGTAACCAATGCTTTCTAAAATTTGACCACCTGCAGCTTGAACTGTAAGATTTTTGTCATTATGCATTAAGAGACCTTTATTTAAAAAGTGTAAATGAGCATTGTTACCAATTATAGTAACTGCTGACCCTGAGTCAAGAAGACCATTTGCATAAACATCATTAATGCTAACAGAGACATAAGGTCTATTATCATTTTCTGGTTTTTCAAGAAGAATTGTGCTAAGCCTGTAAGATTTGAAGAAATTTCGAATGACGTTAAGCCAACTGTTCCAATCGTCTTTATTAAAATTATTATTCTTACTAGGATTGACACAATTCCAGCTATCTAGTTTTTTGGTTTGGAAGCGTGAGGTCCTTTACCGTTACAATCTGGACATTGAGGTGTCTTAACATCCTTACGTCCACAAACAAAACAAAATATTGAGTCTTTGTTAGCCGTACACTGGCGTAAATTATGAGTGTCTACACGGCAACGAGGACAGTAACGTTTTCTTTCATCTTTTGTGTTTGTATGTATAGCATCTAAGTTTTCATATCTTGTATTTTTATTATTGTAATCTTTTTTGTAATTGTTATTATTGTTGTTTTTGTAATAGTTATTATTTGTTTTATTTTGTTGTTGTGAATTATTAAAGTTATAATGTTGTTTTGGAATAAATTTATTTTTATTTGAGCAACCTGAATAAGCAAATTCTGGTGCTAAAGAATCAGCTGATGGCTTAGAAGGTTCATGAAAATGAGCGAGGCGAGCTTGATAATTTTCATAATTACGGCAAATTGATCTCAGGGACTCCATATCCTTAATTTCAGGGGGTGCCCCTTAAATTGCATAATATAAATATCCCTATTAGTACGGCTTGTTAACCTGAATTACGGTCCCATCTGGCAGAAAGCATGAAACTTAGCATAGGTACATGTAGCTTTTATATATGTGCTTCAATGTCGATATGGAAACACGCTGAGAAATGATTACCCCCCCCCCCTTTTTCCCTCATTTTACCTCCCTCATTTTGGTTTTTTTCATTTTCTACAAAAACGGTAGGACTGATGAGTTTACTTTTCAGGAACCAAATAGTTGTCGATAAATTACCTACAAAATGATACTACATTTTATAGTGCTAAGATTAATATATTTCTATATACAGCCATCAACGTTTTATGAAATTTTAAAAACAGGCACACTTTTTTCTTCCTTACTTCATTTATAGGAAAACGACAAGAGTGGTGATAAAATGGACTAAAGAAGTCAACTACCTTATACATTAAGCTAAAAAATTACATTTATTTCATAGTCGTAAAGGCATTACTTCTAGAGTTACAGCTCACCGCGTCCGACTCAAGTACTCTTTTTTTTACCTTTTTAGAATACATCTTTCTGTTAACTTTGTTTAGCGTAGATTAGATTCAGATTTTCCAATTAGAATAAAACAGTCCATATACTAATCCAGGCCACAGTCTATTTACATGTAAAACTAGCTGTCTGCCCGCGGCTACGCTTGCGTTGTGTTTCGACATTTCCGTATTAATTTTTAACTATCCCACTTTTTTCCGTGATTTTAAAGTATCCAACATGTTGACCGGGTATATAAGGTACCACCATGCAAAATTTCGTTTCAATCGGTCTAACAGTTTCGGAGATAAGCCCGTAGAATATACTGCGCCGCATGAGTTATTAAAGTTTTTTAACTATCCCACGGGAACATTTTAATTTTCTGGGATTAAAAGTATCTAAGATGTTGACCGGGGATATAAGGTACCACTATACAAAATTTCATTCAAATCGGTCGAATAGTTTCGGAGATTAGCCCGTGCAAAGAAAAACAAGAAAAAATCTATAAAATTTGTACATAGAAAAAAAATGCTATAAACCTATTCAAGGGGATGTAAGAAGCGATATAGTACATACCCAGATTTTTTTTAAATATTTTTGTTTCTCTGTTTGTCTGTTTGTACGAGCTAATCTCCGAAACTATTCGACCGATTTCAATGAAATTTTGTATAGTGGTACCTTATACCCCGGTCAACATCTTAGATACTTTTAATCCCAGAAAATTAAAAAGTTCCCGTGGGATAGTTAAAAAACTTTAGTAACTCATACGGCGCAGTACATTCTACGGGCTTATCTCCGAAACTGTTAGACCGATTGAAATGAAATTTTGCATGGTGGTACCTTATATACTCGGTCAACATGTTGGATACTTTAAAATCACGGAAAAAAGTGGGATAGTTAAAAATTAATACGGAAATGTCGAAACACAACGCAAGCGTAGCCGCGGGCAGAAAGCTAGTTTTACATGTAAATAGACTGTGGCCTGGATTAGTACATGGACTGTTTTATTTCTAATTGGAAAATCTGAATCTAATCTACGCTAAACAAAGTTAACAGAAAGATGTATTCTAAAAAGGTAAAAAAAAGAGTACTTGAGTCAGACGCGGTGAGCTGTAACTCTAGAAGTAATGCCTTTACGACTATGAAGTAAATGTCATTTTTTAGCTTAATGTATAAAGTAGTCGACTTCTTTAGTCCATTTTATCACCACTCTTGTCGTTTTCCTATAAATGAAGTAAGGAAGAAAAAAGTGTGCCTGTTTTTAAAATTTCATAAAACGTTGATGGCTGTATATAGAAATATATTAATCTTAGCACTATAAAATGTAGTATCGTTTTGTAGGCAATTTATCGACGATGATTTGATCTCTGAAAAGTAAACTCCTCAGACGTACTGTTTTAGTATAAAAATCAAAAAACCAGAATGAGGGAGATAAAAGGGGGGGGAAAGGGGGGAAACAATAATTTATCGAAGTGTTTCCATATCGATATTGAAGCACATATATGACAGCTACATTCATGCCAAGTTTCGTACTTTCTGCCAGATGGGACCAATATCCTTATATTTTTTAGCTAGCAAGCCGTACTATACTATGAAAATCCATAACAGACTTGCCATAACTTTAAATAGTATAACAATTAGAATCCATAATTTAAAAATACATACCATTATTTAGCATACTTATTAAAATCCATAATTCTATAATGTTTCGAAATCATAAATTTAAGATATTTTGGTAAAAAAGAACATAAGAGAAACAGCATTTATGGTGATAAAAAATAATATTTTAATAAAAGTGGGCTGTATTTGTCAAATTTATGTTTTTTAAATATTATACATACTGACAGTATTCATATTAAATTTAGGGCTATTAAATATATGTGTTTCAAAATTATGGATTTTAATCGTTATGACATTTACTGATTATGGATTTTCAATATATACATTTTCAATTATGGGTTTTAATATAGACCCAATTTCAGGCACAGCCGCTAACGTACTTGTGTATATTGGACGAATATTATGTAGAATAATTTCTAATTTTTCATCTTCAGACAAAGGTTTAGATAAACGAGAGAACACACCCCTGTCATAATTGAAAGGTAGATTGTGATGCTCTCCGATTCTCCCTGAGTACGACTACGGATTTCAGAAATAAGTCTGTAATCATAGTCTGCCTGATCGAAATCTTTCTTTAGAAGATCGACTAGCTCACTCCAACTCTTTACTCTTTGCTCAACACTCCTATACCAATGCAGAGCATCACCCGAAAATATTTCCGTGCAATAAGCTAAAAGTTTTGAATCGGCAATGCTCCTTGCTTTGCAAAATTCGGAAACGCGCTGAATAAAGGTACGAACGCAAGATTTACCATCGAATTTTAATTTAATTATTTCATTTGAAATTCCACGCTCACAAGTTACTTTAATGTTCAATGGATTAGAAGAATCCTGATCTGGACTTTGAATATTTAAGGGATCAATGACGTTGTCTTTAATAGCATTGTATTTTTGGTAATACTGTTTAAATTTAGAAATACATAAGTTTTTATCGAACACCTCCTGATCGTCATCGGGTATGATTCGTCTTAAACGATGATAAAGATGATGGAGCAAATTTTGTGCACGTAACAAAGTACTTTCATCGGGCAACTCCGTTGAATTCAGAATGGAATCGATTTTACCTAAAACTGAATTAACGCCTAACAAATCTTCGGTAGCCGTAAAGCTACTAATCAAAATATCCTCAGATGGAAATTGTGCAACCAGCTTTGGAATCTGCTTCCTAAGTTCAAGCACTGTTGAAGCTGGGGTACCACCTCTGACTCCTACCTCATATTCCAATTCAGCTTTATTTAAAGATAAAAACTTTATGTGATATGCCATTTTCTTCAAAACAATATAGAAAGTGGTTAAAATTTCAATAAATTATTATCAATTTGGGTAAATGTTGAAAGATTCACTACAACCACTAATATGATCTAGAATAAGCTAACTAATTACAACCTACGACTAATTACCCTTCTCTGTTACAAAATAAACTTACATTTACTGTAACGTCCTGGTTGGCTGTGAAAAGTTTTTCATCAAAAATTTTTTTTAAAGAAAACATCAAAAGCAAAATTGACTGTAAATGGCAATAATTTTCAAAAACTGCAGAAAAAGCTGAAAAGAAACTAATTTGCACTTTTCACAAAAAGTAACTTTAGTTGCGGTTGAGTGTACACAAATATGTTCTCAAAAAGTAACTTTATATGATGATGACTGTACTTAGACCAAAAAAATTGTTAATACCGTCATGAAAAAATATTAAATGAAACGGACTTTGGGTAAAAAAAAGAAAGTAACCAAAAAAATAAAGAGACGTTTCACAAAAATAAAAAAACATATAACATAAAGGCACACACACACTAACTACAATAAATTAAAAACAAAAGCAGACCATTAAAAAAAAAAAAACCACGTTAAGGCGCCAATGTGACGGTTCGTTAACGGCAACCTTTAACCTTGAAAAACCTAATTATTACTTGGTTCTGTATTTATCCAAGCCAATGTGATTGTCGAATCGGACCAGTATCGTACCTTATGAATAGGAACCATAAGCGCAGATTACACCGCTTGCATATTGTTTGCTAATAAAAGCGCCGCGCTCAGTTCGAGCCGCGGTATGGTCTGTGTTTTTATAGGTGCTACTCGTGACTTAGCAAATAATAATCGTACTAATATAGCACCATGTACATCAGTTGTTCGTACATATATGGCTGCCCCATATGCTTGTGTGGAGCTGTCGGAGAAGCCGTGCAGCTCTATAGTTACATAGTTATTTATTACAACTTGGCGAGGAATTTTTAAATTGTTTAATTGATGAAGATTAGTATAAAATATAGACCAATCATTAAGTAAATTGACAGAAATTGGCTCATCCCAATCCGATTCGTCCACCCACAAGCGTTGGATAAAACATTTGACAATTATTAAGACGGGACCAATTAATCCTAGTGGATCAAATATACTTGACACGCGTGACAATATAATGCGTTTTGTTATTGGTTTAGAAATAGGTTTTAAATTGATAGAATATAAAAATTCGTCATCTTGGTTAGACCACTCTAGCCCCAAGATCTTATGCAACTTATCACCGAGCTGAACTCTTAGAGGCGTACTTTGAATTTGTGTTTGTGTGTGTATGTGTGTGTTTGTGTCTGTATGTGCAGAAACAGTACCTTCGATTTTCCGAGAGTTGGACTTCCATTTACGCAGGTGAAAATTGCCTCCCTTCAGTATCCTGTTTATTTCGAGGGCTACCTGCGTTACTTCATCTTCATCGTGACCTCCGAAGAGTAGATCATCCGCGTAAAATTGCTCCGCAATCGCCGTAGCTGCTGCAGCCGTCACTGAGCGCTCCGCCGTCGCCGTCGATGAGATCGCTGGAATATTTCGTTGAAGAGAAGTGTGAGTGTTTTGTGACAGCTGTAAGAGGCACCGTGTGGCAATGTGTGGGGCGCACTTCAAACCGAAACTTAGTGTAGTCAGTTTGTATGTTTGCAATTCGTGGTGTGGTTTCCTCCCGCCACAAAATGCACTGTAGGTTTTGAAATTCGGGAGCTAAATATACACAGCAAAACATTTTTTGTATATCTGCGTTGATAACATATCTATAGGTTCGAAATCGTATCAGAATATTTATTAAGGTGTCCTGTTTTATTGTGCCTTTATGTAATATATCTATCGTTTAATGAATACCCGGAAGAAGTCGGACAGGAAGCGTCAAAAACGACCCTCAGCGGAGTACTAGCCTTTTGCAAGTTAATGACAGCGTGATGCGGTAAGTAGTTTAGCGGGACGTCAGATTGATTACATTTCACCATACGTCCCATTTGCTCAAATTCTCTCATAAATTGAATGTACATTTGCTTTACTCGTTCATCCCGGGCAAACCTCTTCTCTAAAGATTTAAATCTCTGCCTGGCTGTACCTATCGATTCCCCTAAGTTGGAAGCAGGTGACTTCATGGGTAACTGCACCACGAAGTTACCATCAGACGTGCGGGTATGGTTACAGAACACTTCCTCGCAATATTCATCATCATGTGACAACAATGGCATGGAAACATCATCGACTTCCCTAAATGGATTAAAAGTTTCGTTACATTCTTCTATTTCCCAAAAATGCTTTAATTTTGAATTTAAAGATAAATGGCATCGTACCTGTGATAGTCCAGGCGAAGAGGTAATAGCACCAGAAACAACCCATCCTAATTTGGTGTTTTGCATCGTTGGTAATCCGCGGCCTAGGTTATGTTGTCCAACACATAAGAGGTTATAAAATAACTCGGCTCCGATTAATAAATCGACTTCCCCCGCTGAGGTGAAGTTTTCATCTGCTAGTTCGTAATGCTGTGGAATGTTCAACGATTTTCGGTTAATTTTATAACTTGGTACATTACATATTGTGGGCACAATTAAAAAAGTCAACATTGTTTGATACCGTCGGTTAAGTGACTCGAGATTAATATCACAATAAGAATTTATTTCGGTTGAATTTTCGTTAAAGCCAATCACTTCCATATTTACCTTATTTTTTGGTAATTTTAATAAATCGTAAGCGCGTTGTGAAATAAAATTAGATTGCGACCCACAATCGAGTAGGCCCAGCGCACACCAGGAGAGGCGCGGCGAAGATACTGAGAACGTATCAATTAAAACTAAACCTTAAATATTTTGTCATACGGTTGAAAACGGCATGCCAAAATCGAGTAGCGCGCGGCGCGTCGAAGCTGCCACGAGAGCCGGCGCGAGACCGCGCGCGGCGCCGTATGTCAAAATATTTAAGGTTTAGTTTTAATTGATACGTTCTCAGTATCTTCGCCACGCCTCTCCTGGTGTGCGCTGGGCCTAAGGCTCGCAAAATATGTGGCGATTGGCAACAGTCGTAAACACGGACTAACGCTGTAGATAAGATTATCTACTGCTTTGTCTTGAACCTGTTCTGCGGTAACTGTGTAAGTGTGCGTATGAGAAAATGTGCTTGCGCCTTGCGCTCGGTTGCGCCTGCGCATGTGTGCACCCACTCGAAGGTGTGGGCTGCACCGTCGGTAAGTTGCCGGCAGTCAATTGATGACTTTGAGTTCGAGTTTGCAAATAATGTTGGTTTTGTAAGTCAGGTTGGTTTTGCAAATTAGGTTGATTGAATGATTGGTTTTCGTTATGAGAGTGAAGAGATGTACTTGTACTACGTTGTGTGGTAGTAGGAATGTAATTGTTTATCGGTAGTGAACTAGGTAATTGAGAGGTTGCTGTATGTAGCTGTGTGGTAGGTAAGGTACGGTCAATGTGAAGTAAAGTGTGGTGTTTACCTTTACAATACCTGCAGGTTGTCGATCGACACTTGGCTGTGGTGTGACTAGACCCCAAACAGTTCAAGCATAGCTTTAAAGACCTAGCAGCGTGAATGCGATCAGTAACGTTCAGGGCCAAGAATTGATTGCATTGGTTAATGTAGGTAATGTCTACCTTTGCACCGTGGGCACGTTACCGCTTGACGACTGGGGCTCGGTCTGGAGGACGTGGTTACGAGGGCCTTTCTTTGTGGCTGTTGCGCTGTATGGGCTCGTTCCGACCCCTTGGCTGCCATGGTGTCCAGCAGATCGGCGTGCTTTCGAAGAAAACCTTTAAATTCCTGTAACGAAGGCAACTCTTTAGAATCTTGGCGTTCCTCCCATTTCCTTTGAATATTGGGTGGTAATTTAGAGGTCATAAAATGTATAACTAATAAATCCCAACCGTCGGTAGGTATATCAAGCGTTCGGAGGCAGCGCAAGTGTTTATTTATGTTATCAATGAGCGATCTAAATGACTTCGGATCGTCGGCGGTAATCGGTTCTATCTCTAGTAAGGCATTTAAATGATTCGACACTAGCAATCGTTGGTTATTGTACCGCTCGTTTAGCAGCTTCCATGCAGTTGCGTAATTATCTGCAGAATACTCAATCGAATTAACAACTTCCAGTGCGCTATTTTGTAGACAACTACGCAAATATTTAAATTTTTGGATTGGTTTTAAAGAGCTTTGGTTAATTATGGCATCGAACGTTTCTCTGAACTCTAACCATTCTTTGAAATCGCCTTTAAATACTGGCAATGATATTTCGGGGTATTTAATTGAATCATGGTGTGAATCTTGGTTACCATTATTAGGATCTGGCTCGTCCTTTGGTTTAAACTTTGTTAACTGAGCCTTAGCTTTAGCTACAATCGTGAAATAGGCCTCCTCAAACTCGGAACGTTCTACTATCTGAGCCTCGGTGTCGGTACACAGAAGCTCCAATCTTGATTGAATACCATCGAATTTTTCGAAAGTTGAATTTATATTCTCAATACGTGTCTCTAAATCTATTAGATCATCGGTTCTCAAAAGAACGCTAGGCAAAGATTTGACATATTTTGTGAAAGTCGTTAACTTGCCCTTATGTGCGGCTCTAGAACGTTTCAATCCTTGAATTTCTAATTCTATTTCGGATTGTTCGTCCTCGTCCTCGTGACTGGACATTATAGGAAATGAAACGTAAAATAAATTTATGGGAAATGTGATACAATAATGGAAAGATTAAAAAATAATAATCTAAATTTACAGAAGGTGGTTAGGTAGGACGGAAGTGAGAAGGAACCAGCACACTTACTTGATTTCTTCTCTTCGTTTTCTCGTCGTTGTCGGTAGATTCCCTCGTATCGGTATATCGCCACGTGCTTCGGTGAATCGTTGCGCTCCGTGGCAGGCGCTAACTCTGCGGCGAATCGTTTTTCGCCACTCGCAGGCTGCACCGCTTCGTAATGTGCTCTTCGAGTAGTTGGTGCTGCTGTTCGCTGCTAAAACTAGATTTACAAATCTTCAATTTACTCGAAACTAGCTTTTTTGAGATACCGCTTTTGCCTTTAGTGCGGCAGGCAATATTTTGAAAAGCAACAAGTTACTACAAACAAGAAAGTATTTTGCTTCCTAGAAGACGGCAAGGGTCCAACAAGATCCATACTAATCATTTGGAATGGTCGGTAACAATCCTTAGGACGACCCATAGTACCGAGCGTAGAGTGATTAGGATGTTTGTACGATTTACACACTTCACAGTTAGCAACAAAGTTACATAAGATGTTTATTTTGTGCATTTAAACTTTGTGACTTGCATATTCGTTGTACTACATCATACATTACCTTATTATTTCGGGTTAAATTCTACTTGTTTCCATATACGGTTTTATCTAACAAAATATTTTTTAAATGTACTTCTAAAGGTAGGTACTTCTAGCATTTATGAGGTTCTCAAGGAATTTGCTTATCCTTTGTACTATAACTTCAGTAGTAAAAATGATCCCTAAAAATCTGTGTGGTTATTTTATTACCAAAACGTTAGGGGCCTACGTACTAAATCACAACATTTTTTTTTACACGCTTTATGTCAGATACGCAAAATGTCAGACACGCAGATTGTCAGGTTAGTGAAACTGTACGCGAAATGTCATATACGCTATATGTCACAAACGCAAAATGACAAATACGCAGAAAGTCAAAAACGCAGAATGTCCGAAACTCAGAATGTCAAATACGCAAAATGTCATGAAATGAACGATAGGCAGGAAGAAATTAATAAAACATTTTCTGTTCACTTTAATTATAATTTCATTTGAAAACACGATCAAATAGGTATAAATAATCATCAAAATTTTTGGGACGAGTATTATAAACAGAAGTTGTCATGATAAAATCTATTACACAATTTTATCAAAAACAATGCAAAAATATTCCTGACTGGAGTTATTATTTAATAAGTGGAAATTGTAAAGTAGGTATATATCAGATAAATTCAACGTCGATATGCAAAAAGTGCATTATTATAGATAAAATTATTTGATGCTTTGTTTGTGACTAAAGTTGTTTGCGACTACGTTTAGAACATGAATGAGCTAATAATATATCCTCTATGCTATTCTTATAAAAATAATATAGTAGGATCTCTGCCTATGGCACTTTACGTATCTGACGGCCTCGTAGCGTAGCCTAAGTTGGTAGGTAGTACGCCTGCCTTCGAAGCACACAGTCGCAGGTTCGAATCCCGCCCAGGGCAAACATTCGTGTGATGGGCACTTGTGTTTGCCTTGTGTCTGGATGTTGTATATTTATTTATATATGTATGTATATCAGCTGTCTGACACCCATAGATGTCCCTACATATTATTATTATTAATTTAAGGTACCAAAGAAAGGAAACAAAAATAAAAATGACGTAAATAGTAGACTTACAATTTAGCCCCATTATCGACACCTAACATCAACACCTATGCATAAAGTATTACTATCTATTATTATTATTGTAATCAACTATGGGCTACCATTCTAGTGAATTTCCGGCCTATACAATAAAAACAATCAAATCTTTCGTAAACGTATAGATGACTTTTTGCGTATCTGACATTCTGAGTATGACATTCTGCGAATTTGACTTTTTGAGTATGTGACATTATGCGTTTCTGACATTTTGCGTGTCTGACTTTTTGCGAATCTGACTATTTGAGTTTCTGGCATTTTGCGAATTCTGACTATCTGCGTGTCTGACATTTTGCTTATCTGACATAAAGCGTGTAATCCTTTTTTTCGAAGGTCGCACAGTCCCATTTCGATTTTATATGTTTAACAGAAACTTGGCTCACTGCTGGTTTTTATGACCGAGAGTACTTTGATAATAGGTACCTACAATGTTTTTCGTTGTGACCGGTCTACTCCAGACAGCAGCGGGGCGAAGCTGGGTGGCGGGGCGGCCGTGGCTGTGCGCGCCGAGTATCGGCCGCAGCTCCGCGACTGGCCCGTTCCCCCGCGCGCTAGCTCCGATTGCGTTTGGGTCTCCATACCATTACACACCAATACCAATACATGGGATTCATCGTTATCTGCACCTGGTCAAAATAACCAGCAACGGTTCTTAAACCTAGGCTGTGTATACATCCCACACGGACCTAATTATAAAGATACTTTGACCTCTTTTTTCGAGATAGCTAGTGAAATAATCACCGACCGACCTAATGATTTATTTTTAATAGCGGGAGATTTTAATATTACGGAGGCTGAATGGGTTGTCACGCCGACACTTGATTTGACCATGTTATCATGTGGTACCTACGCAACGCAACAAATGTCTGAATTCTTGTCGTACTCCGGCATGAAGCAATATAATAGTAAGTATACCTAACGCTAATAATCGTATTTGCGTTGTTACAGCTTGTGACCATCCGTTCACGGGACCGCCATCATAAAACATTGTTAATTGATTTACACTTTGACTATGTGCCACCACTAAAATCCGCACATGATTTTGTATATAAATTTCAGTCCGCTGACCTTGATAAAATTAACTTGGAAATATCTAAAGCAGATTGGCATGTTTTCTTTGGAGACTTAGATATGGAAGCTTGTACTACAAAGTTTTACAATTTTTTAAATGATCTCATAGGTAAATACGTTCCTCGACGTAAATTGCGTGCTTCTACTTCAGCCCCTGCGTGGCATAGCAGACCCTTGAGAAAATTATTAAAAGAAAAGCGAAAGTTTCATAAGTTATGGAAATTATACAAAAACCCGTTGGACTATGACAGTTCTAAAATTTTACGTAAGCGTGCGGAAAAAATGGAAATGCAATGTTATCATAACTTTGTCTCCTTTTCAGAGGAAAAAATTAAAACGCATCCTAAATATTTCTGGACTTACATCAAATCAATGTTTAATAGCAATCGTTTCCCTCAAACAATGTCTTATAAAGGTGTTTCTGCGACGGATGGAGAGCAAATTTGTAACTTATTTAACGAACATTTTCATGCTGTTTTTGAGAAACCTAGCGTTAGCAATACAAATGAAGAATATTTAGAACCATCAGTTGATTCTCTGGTTGACATACAATCAATAGAAATTAACGTTAAAATAGTTCGTAAGTATCTTAATTCTATTGACATCAATAAGGGAGCTGGACCCGATGGTGTGCACCCTTTATTAATAAAAAAGTGTTCCTCGACGTTAGCTCTGCCAATCACTTTGCTCTTTAAGAAGTCGCTTAAACAAGGATGTGTTCCAAATATTTGGAAGCAAGCATGGATCACTTCTATACCTAAGGGCCCGGTCAGTCCTGACATTGAAAAATACCGACCCATATCCAAACTTGTTCAATTTAGTAAAGTACTTGAAAATATAGTAACAGATAACCTTTTTAGTGTCGTAAAAAATCATATTATTCCAAATCAACATGGTTTCTTTAAAGGTCGTTCGGTTGATACTAATTTATAAAAGTTTACAAAAGTTAATGAAGTTTTAAGTGTAATGGACGATGGTTATTATGTAGATGCCGTGTATACCGATTTCGCCAAAGCATTTGACAAAATTTCTCATAATACATTACTATCTAAACTCTGGCGTCTCGGTATACACGGCGATCTATTTCGCTGGGTTAAATCGTACTTGGAAAATAGAAGTCAGTGTGTTGTCCTATCGGGCTTTATGTCCCATCATAAATTAATTAGCTCTGGAGTCCCTCAGGGGTCCCATTTAGGACCCCTGTTATTTTCACTTTATGTAAACGATATAACACAGTCTATATCTCACTCGAGTGTGTTACTTTATGCAGATGACACAAAGATTTTCAGATTAATTCGTGGTATCCAAGACTGCAATTTACTTCAGGAAAATTTAATAAACTTTGAAACATATTGTAATAGAAACAACCTATTCTTAAATCCTGATAAGTGTTTTGTTATAAGTTATTCTAAGAAAAAGATTAGTATTAATTACGACTACAAATTATGTAACAAAAGTCTGCAAAGAGTAACACAGATTCGAGATCTTGGAGTGATATTAGACTCAAAATTAACTTTTGTCCCACATTTAAATTCGATTTTAGAGAAGTCCTATAAGCAACTTGGCTTTATTTTGCGAGTTAGTAAACCATTTAAAAATCCTTTGACTTATAAGATTCTTTTTAACAGTTATGTTCGTAGCCGTTTGGAAGGCAAACTCCAAACGGCTACGAACCAAGTCCAGTTTGGAAACCATATTTTACTGTTCACATTAATAGGATTGAAAGAATACAGCATAAATTTGTAAAATCCCTTGACTTCAGAACTGGCTTTGATTATATTAACTATGATGATTCAATTTTACGTCACAACATACAGCCTCTTAAGATTCGTTGTGACTGTGTAGACTCTGTGATATTGTACAAAATTATTAATAATCATCTCGATGCCCCTTCACTACTTCATAGTATTCTCTTTAGAGTGCCTCGTGGGCTAGAACGCCGTTGTCGAAAAAAACTACTTTTTTACAGCTCATATGCAAGCAATAGGCCTGTGTCCTTAAAAAATGTAATTAGTCCGTCTTTTAGATTTTTCAAAAATAAGAGACACGTATTTTTTTATTTGTAAATCGGACCAAAAATTACAAAGATATAGCCCATTAAAGTAACTTATTATTAGTGCACGAACAGGCTGAAAGTCCCCTGATGCGTCTTTAAGCAGAACCGTAGCCGTTGCAAATAAAACAGTATTTTCGTTTTTATTTACGGAAGTTAAAACTGTATTAGTGTTATTATTACCACTCTGCTTATTTTCAGACAAAGAAGTATCTGAAGTCGATTTATTAAAATGCAATAGCGTATGATGAGAATATCCACATACACTGCAACGAGTAGGTATAGGTACTGCATTTTGTTACTCTATGAGCATTCGACAAACAAAGAATGCAAAGTCCCTTTTCTTTCACAAATTTATAGCGAGATTCAGGATTTAACTTCAAAAATACCTGACAATTTTCAAGACTGTGCTTGCCGTTACAAGAGACGCAAGTACTAGGCGGAACCACAAAAGCAGATTTAGTTATATTTTGAGTTTTGGGTTTACTAAAGTTCCTATTTTGAGTCGACGGCGCGGAGCTATTTCTGATTTCGCATGGTTTGATGTAGGACATTTCCATCGCTCGAAAATGTTTTTCCAAAAATAATTGAACCTCTTTATAATCAGGTATGTCATCATCCCAATCGTTTTCCAAAAGAAAAGCTTCGCGAGTCGAGTTATCCAACTTCGACCAAAATAAATGAAACAGCATAAAATTTTTATCTGGCAACCCATATTTCGCCAAAATAGCCAAATTCTCCGAAAACGTACGAAAAACCCGCTGTAACTCGGAACCCGACTTCTTTTTAATTGGTTCACAATTTAATAGCCTATCATAATACGTCATAGTAAATATGCGCTTTTTATCAAAATATTTTTTCAATGTTTCATACGCGTCATTGTAACTTTTATCCGAAAGTGGGTAATTTTTGATAAGCTCATAAGCAGTACCCTGCACGCTCGAAAGTAAATAATGTAGGTAATTTCTCAACATTCGAAATATTATTCCTGTTGTGTATATGTAATATGTAGGTACTAATGAGTCATATAATTGTATGAAGGAAATCCAGTTTTCTATGTTACCATCAAAAGGCTTGATATTAAATTTAGGTAATCTTGCAATACAAATTTCGTTAACATATGGTTTAGTTTCAACTTCACTAGACTTTTGATTTTGACTGGATATACTACGAAAGCGAGATTTAACTTTCTTAATCTTTTTTTCAAACGAAAATGTATGATGTATTTCAGAGCGCCTATTAGCAGATGGCGTGCCTAACAATATTAATTGTTGCGCACTGTGAAAACTATTTTCCAAATCACGAAAATCTTCTTCAGAGTATCCGATTAAATCACTACTTTCCAATCGCATAACAGCATAATCACGGGCAATCCTATTACGATCCCCCGTTTCATTCGCAATTTCATGACTCGGACCTTCCTCCATATTACTGTCTTCCATGTTTACAATAAACGTGAAAGTAAGTACTTACGTCAAATTAACTAAAACCGCGAAACTAATAAATAAACCAAAGTAAACACGAGAAAACGACAAAATAATTTTGTTTACAATCGGTTATTATCAGTTAAAAAGGTCACGATAACGACACGACACGACAACGACAAATCGGAATAAATTAATCGTATGTACTAAATGGACGGAACGAAGTAATTTTATTTTTTTATTTTATTTTATTAAGAAACAAACGGTCACAATACATGATAGTTCTTACATACTATTGTTATAAGCCTGACGCGTACGGCAAACATTGAGTTGCCGCCATGCCCTAAGGCGCTAAATAACCTACCCCCCGATAGGAGAAAACTATTGTATGGCCAATTTTCTTAAATAACTTCAAAACTATTTATTTTGAAATTGTAAAAAAATAATGGATAATTGTTTCATTTGATATGCAACACGATAATATATATTATAGTTTGAAATAATTATGTTTTAGTCTAATTTATCACCCAAAAGTGGGCTCCATGTTTCAAATTTATTATTTAATGCACACGCCCGTCTTTGGGTCATGGATTTACATAGGTGTACTTAATTTTATCTAAATCGGTCCAGTAGTTTCGGATGAAATAAGCGTTGACAGATGGTCCGACAGGCACCCGAGTAGGATTATAAAGGCTCCCTTTTTCGTTTTTGAGATACAGACCCAGAAAAAGACTTCAGCACATGGTATTTTCTACGACAGAAGGGAAAATATTTTAAAATCTTTGAAAAAATATCATTTTTGGCAGGAACTTCCAACTTTTAACTAGGAAGATGTGAGTAAGAGTTTTGTTTCGAAAATGTGTTATTATTCCGTTTTTTTTCCTATAATATTCAACAAATATAACAAACGATAAAAAAAAATGGTTTATTTGTTTATTCTTTTTTATTTTTACGTATTTTATTCAATAGAAAATTCATGTTTTTTTTGTATGCTAACGTGTACTAGGAAAGTTAATAAAAAGACGGTAACTCAATTATTATTTATAAAAACACTAAGCAAAATAGCAGTATCTCATAAAAAAGGTATAAACACATGTTTTTACGGTATTTTGACTGTATGACAAGAAACAACACTTAATATATTGTTATAATTCATTTTAATAAGTACAAAAATTAATCTGTAAACAAAAGAGAAAACGAGATTTACAAATCTTCAATTTACTCGAAACTAGCTTTTTTGAGATACCGCTTTTGCCTTTAGTGCGGCAGAATAGCAGCACTTTTCATATTTTAAATATGAATTTAAAATTGGTAGAACTTATAATTATAATTTAGGGCGTGACTGATCCCTAGCTGAATGAAATACGTATATAGGGAAAATAATCACACGTTTATTATATTAGTAATACGAAATATTTTAAACGTGTGATTATTTTCGTAATTTGACGTAGTCATGGAGATAAGTTCGTTGTAAATAATGTCTTTTTGTTTGTGTCATGAACAAAATGACTCGTGACAATTTTGACGGAACTATGTCAAACAATTTGTAAACATTGAAATATATGAATTTTTGATTAATTTTCACGCTAAAATATATGACGGCGCGTTATACTGCGCCGTCTTTTATCGGAGAGAGTGACAACTCCTTGGTAGCTGGCACTCTAGCGGAGCGTCGTGTCTTTGGTGACGTTTGGCTTGACAATGACGTTGACGGCCATGTTGGTTTGTCACCTTTTGAACGGTCAGCCTTGCTGCGTGCCAAGTCTGCGACGAATCGCTTATTTCCGATGGTATCATATTATATCTTGAGTCGAATAAAATCGTAGATGAACCCGAACAAGCAATAAGGCCTCCTGCGCCTTCATCAGAAGTGGGATTACCCAAACATCAAAAACAAGAAAAAGCAACACCCCAACGTTACCAATCTATTGGAACTTCAAATAGTTTGGAAGCACTGCTGATTTGAGTTTGTATCAAAAATTGCCGAGTTTGATCCCGATGAATCCGAAGCTGACGCGGAAGCATGGTAACTGAGAACGAGATTTGCTGGACTTTGACACTGTTGTGGCATACTTGGACATAGAATGAAAAGAGCGGCGGCGATGGAGCTACAAATTTTAAGCAAGTTAACGTATGCGAGCATCGCCTATCCACATCTTCATTTGTGATGTCATCTGGTGAGCACATTCCTTTTTATTTGATAGTGGTTTGTGGTACATCTTGCGTTCAGTACCGCAGAGACACGTGGTTTGCTCGAAGTTAGTACTTGTCTCATGCATGAATAAAGGAGGCCGAGACGGCGATGGATGACGATAAAGATCTTGTTTTTATCCCTTCGGGATACAATGCTAGGTTGAATGTTGTGCTGAGCAAGATTTGCTATGACTGATTGACTATAACTGTGGACAATAAATGAAATGAAGTGTACATACTGGACATAGTACTTGTTATGTTAACGTTTATATGGTCGAAGGGACACACTCGTCCGCGTCAGTGGTGATGTGGTCGAAGGGACAGTGTCGTCCGGTCCATGCCCGCGGGGCTGGTCGAAGGGACACACTCGTCCGATACAATGGTGATGTGGTCGAAGGGACAGTGTCGTCCGGTCCAGGCCCCGCGGGGCTGGTCGAAGGGACACACTCGTCCGGTCCACTGGTGATGATGGTCGAAAGGATAGTGCCGTCCGGTCCAGGCCCCGCGGGGCTGGTCGAAGGGACACACTCATCCGGTCCATGAGTAGAGCTGGCTGGTCGTAAGGACATACCCATCCGGTCCAGATTGTGACAATGACTCCGGAGATGACTTAATAATTATGTTGACTTGACAATTTTGACGAGTAGTGCTTGTGTACCTGTTATGTATAAACAATAACTGTTATTTTGATTGTCAGAATGGGCGAGCGGGTCAAACGGTGATTTGGATTTATCTTTGTTCTCAGGTTAGCATTAACAAATTAACGACCGAGGACGGTCGAATGTCAGTCCGGCCGTGACGGCGCGTTATACTGCGCCGTCTTTTATCGGAGAGAGTGACAACTCCTTGGTAGCTGGCACTCTAGCGGAGCGTCGTGTCTTTGGTGACGTTTGGCTTGACAATGACGTTGACGGCCATGTTGGTTTGTCACCTTTTGAACGGTCAGCCTTGCTGCGTGCCAAGTCTGCGACGAATCGCTTATTTTCGATGGTATCATATTATATCTTGAGTCGAATAAAATCGTAGATGAACCCGAACAAGCAATAAGGCCTCCTGCGCCTTCATATATAAAATATAGTAAATATAGGTTAGTTTCAATTCTTTATTGTCTTGTTAGGTTTGATTAGGATGTACGAGTGTTTTCCTGTATTAATGCTTTAAAATGTTTCAGATTAACCAAAAAAAAAAAACCAAAAAACTGATGACGAATTTATTATGATGATCGTTTCTGATGTGATGACCCTTCGAGAAAGCTGGACGACTTAAATCTAGATGACCATACGGTATGAAGAAAGAAAAACGTGCGCGTTTAACTAGAATTTGGGTAGTTTTTTTTGGGGTTAATTGGGTTGACGCTTAGTTAGGTGTGTTCCGTGACGGAATATTTACTGTCACTCCACATCAAGCACATAGTGCTGTGGAGGAACTTTGGTTGGGTTCATGACTTTGAGTACTCTCGTTACCGGTACCACAGCTAGGAGAATTCCCATTAATCTTTTCAGAGGATAGGTTGGAGCTGAAGAAAGAAAATAGCTCCCATTCCCATGTCTTGCCCAAAGCTAGGTTTTGATATTCGAGATAGTTGTGAACGTTTGCTATAAATATATATCATAGTATTATGATTTGTTATTGAAAATCAGTGGTCGTCCAACTTTTTCAAATTTATTTCTTTAACTTTTCTTTATTGATTATTTGGTGACTATTGAATTATTAATAACTAGCGACCCGCCCCGGCTCCGCACGGGAAAATGGTTATTGTGGGTTATCCTTCAGTATATTATGCATGTATTATACATATAAACCTTCGTCTTGAATCACTCTATCTATTAAAAAAAACCGCATCAAAATCCGTTGCGTAGTTTCAAAGATTTAAGCGTACAAAGGGACATAGGGACATAGGGACGGAGAAAGCGACTTTATTTTATACTATGTAGTGACTAGTTGATATTATTTTATTCATAGTATCCGACACAGATAGGTTTAGTAAACTTTTTCAAAATTTTATTGAATGTCTATTTGGATTAACTGTAGACAGACATGCTTAGCTTTGTTGATTATTTTTTGATGGTTTTTGATCAACTTGGTTGGATAACAATAAAACACCAACAGCTGGTAGCAGCAGTCAGTTTTTGACATGTCTGTGACTTTGTGATGTTTTGTCCATCTTTAGGCAGGTAGCTTAGCTTAGGACGGACATTTGTAACGAAATATCGTAAAAAAATATATTTTTGCAATGGTATTGCGAATATATTTTTTTTTTAGCTGTACCGGGCGGGATGTGGTGCGCATGTGTCCTTCATGCACGCCGTTTCATGCTGGCAGCCTCTTTTGCGTTTGAGGCTTTATAAAGATGTAAAGTAATATCAGTTTGAATTTCGTTGATGAGAGAGAGATGGCCGTAGCCCGTGCTACGAGCCGGACGCCATTTTCATGCTTCAAAAAGCAAATGTAAAATATTTCGTATTACTAATATAATAAACGTGTGATTATTTTCCCTATATACGTATTTCATTCAGCTAGGGATCAGCCTCCACCCTTAGGGCGTGACTGTACATTCGCAGCATCGCACACCCCACATACGGTCAGGAGGGCAGGCACTGCTGCTGAACACGCGGCCAGGCAGAAGGAAATTAAATACGCGGATCTGCAGCAACAATATTTGTTTGTGCCTTTCGCGGTAGAGACCGGCGGACCGTGGTGTGAGGAGGCAAAGACCTTCATTAAGGAACTAGGGCGACGCCTGCGGGAACGTGGCTGCGACCCCCGCTCCGGATCATACCTGGTTCAGCACATCTCGCTGGCCATTCAACGCGGAAACGCGGCCGGCGTGATGGGGACATTTGAGCCGGGTATGCTCCGAGGTGGGCTGTTTGACTAACAGGAATGTAATTCTTTGTATATGTATTGTAATTGTATGATAATGTTAAGTTTAAGTTGACCTAATTGTAATTGACTGAATAAATATACGATTGAATGATACCCTCCTGCCTGGACCTAAATTACAAACCATTTTCGATTTGCTTCTTCGTTTTCGGTGGCATGCTGTTGTGTTTACGGGTGATGTTAAACAGATGTATCGGCAGATTCTGGTACCTGAAGAGGACGCAGAATATCAACGAATATTGTGGAGGCCTTCGCCTGTCGGACCTGTGCGTGATTATCGACTGCGTACTGTCACATATGGGGTTTCTTCTGCACCATATCAAGCTCTTCGTACTATGGCACAGTTAGCCAAGGATTCTAGTACAGACTTTCCTTGCGGGCCTACTGTGCTCAGCCGCGATATCTATGTCGATGACATCGTAACTGGCGCAGATTCTGTCGAAGAAGCTCTTCTTCTAAGATCTGAGCTCATTGAAATTTTGTCGTCTGGTGGTTTCCACTTGAGGAAATGGACCTCTAATAATTCAGATTTTCTCGCTGACCTTCCCATTTCTGAATTGTTCCGAGAAGTTCAAGGATTTCGAAGACAACTCTGAGGTGTCACTTAAAGTTCTGGGTTTATTATGGCAACCTCGTTCCGATTGCTTCCATTTCGAGATAGGATGTCTTGAAGATAAGAGATGCACAAAACGTGTAATTCTTTCAGAGATCGCTCGTATCTACGACCCTATGGGATTTCTCGGTCCTCTCACGTTCTATGCAAAATATCTCATGCAAGTTCTTTGGACTTCCGGTGTAGCTTGGGATAAAGATGTTCCCCATTCGGTTGCTTTGGAATGGTCAAAGTTCAAATCTCAGTTGTTGTCGTTATCGTCTCTTTCGATTCCTCGTCGTTTGGTTCGCGCTTTTGTCGAGCTACAGCTCCATGGCTTTTGTGACGCCTCTGAGCGTGACTATTGCGCCGTAATATACTGCCGTGTTGTTGATGCAGAAGGGCACTGTTCCGTAACATTGTGTTGCGCTAAATCCAAAGTTGCGCCTCTTCGCAAATTGTCTGTTCCCAGATTGGAGCTCCAAGCAGCAGTTCTGTTATCAGATCTCATGAAATCTACAGTTGATGCTTTAAAACCGTTTCACATCGTTGACAAGATAATAGCATGGTCTGACTCATCTGTAGCTTTGTCGTGAATTAGGTCTTCTTGTCCGTCCAACTGGAAGACGTTCGTGGCCAATAGGGTCAGTCACATTCAAGAAATTATTGCTCCTGAATGTTGGCGTCATGTTAGTACAACATCAAACCCTGCTGACTGCGGTTCTCGTGGAATGCTTCCCGATGAGCTTGTCCGTCATGAAATCTGGTGGAAAGGGCCTTGGTGGCTCTCTGAAGCAGAATGTACTTGGCCTTTGTCGTCGTTCTCGTCTAATCAGGAAACAGTGCGAGAGGAACAGAAAATTCTCACCCTTCTCACATCACCAAATATTTCCTTTATTGATGAATTATTAGTCAAGTTTTCGTCGCTGTCGAAATTGAAACATGTCGTTGCGTATTGCCTTCGATTTATTCATAACGCGAAACAATCTTCGCCTGAAACTAAATTTGTCGGGCCTCTGCAGCCATTGGAAATTAATAACGCATAATTTTATGTGTTTAATTAAACACGTACAGGAGAATGTTTTCTCGCAGGAAATTAAGAATTTGAAAAATAATCTCCCTAACGTACTGCCCAAAAGTTTGCGCAAGTTATCACCATTTCTTGATAACGCGGGTGTTTTGAGGGTGGGCGGTCGCTTGACTTATGCGCATGTTGATTTTGGCGTCAAGCATCCCATTTTATTACCTCGACTTCATCGTTTAACTTTTATGATTATTGACGAATATCATCAAAAGTTTATGCACCCTGGTACACAAACTTTGCAAAATTTGATTGCACAGATTTTTTGGATCTTGTCACCCAAGCGAGCTATTCGTTCTGTGATTTCGGGTTGTTTAAAATGTTTTCGTGCTAATCCGAAACCAGCTCCAGCGCCGTTAATGCGTAATCCCCCTTCGTTTCGTGTGAGCCAGGTGAAGCCTTACTCAAGCGTTGTCGTTGACTATGGAGGACCTTTCGATATTGCTCTTAGTCGCCAACGTGGTGCTAAGACCTTTAAAGGCTATATTGCGGTTTTCGTTTGCACCTGCACTAAAGCAGTTCACATTGAACTTGCTTCTGAACTTACTACCGAAGCTTTCTTAGCTGTTCTAAAGCGATTCATAGCCCGTCGCGGTCGATGCAATCATATAGTCTCCGATCAGGGGAGAAACTTTGTAGGTGCAAGCTCTTACCTTGGGTCAATCATGCAGAATGCTGCAAAATCACAAGAAATTAAGTTCTCGTTTAGTCTACCAGGTAGCCCACATTTTAACGGTCTTGCTGAAGCAGGGATAAAGTCAGTTAAGACTCATCTCGCACGGGTAATTGGAAAACAAAGACTCAGTTATGAAGAGTTTTATACAGTTTTGACTCAAATAGAGGCGATGTTAAATTCTCGTGCTCTTACCCCAATGAGCTCAGATGCTAATGATTTTAATGCTTTAACTCCTGGGCATTTTTTAACGATGGAACCGTTAACAACCCTCCCAGAAGAGAATTTTGAAAATGTCAAAATTAGTCCTCTTCATCGTTGGAAATTAATCCAACAAATCCACCAAGATGTTTGGCGTCGATGGCATATTGAATATATCCACACGCTTCAACAAAAACTAAAATGGAACTAATCGCACCCGAACCTTGTCGAAGGTGCCTTAGTCCTCATTATTAATGAAAATATGAACCCTTTGAATTGGAATCTGGGTCGTATTATCCAACTACATCCGGGGGCTGATGGGGTGTGTAGGGTCGCAACTATCAAGACTGCTGCTGGCCAGTACAGGAGGCCAATAGTAAAGCTTTGTCCTTTGCCTATTTATTAAAATAAGATAAATCTTACAAGTTATTTTCGTATATTCTATGTCTCCGTGTTGTTATTTTCGTTTTCGTGTTAAAATAAGTATTCTCTAAGTATTTCATAAATACGTTGTATTTAGGTGGGCGGAATGTTCGGTTTCTATATTTTTTACTTTTATAAACTGGCAACATTACCGTGAAATATGCCAACATTGCCCACAAGGGTAACTTTGCCCGAAAACCAATTCATAAGCATTTTTTTCATTTGTAAAAATATCTTAATATTTTTGCAACATTTATTGACTTTCGCGGAAAATAGATTATACCTATGTATGACAATACTGTCTATGGTGTTTGTTGCCAACTTCGCTCAGTAACTTGCTGGCACTCGTCGAGTGAGGTGCGTATTTTCGCGGGCAAATTATTGCGGATTTTTGAAAGCAAATTCTGAGAGATGGTTAAAACACAGTTAAGTTTACTTTATAATATGTTACAGACAATGCTTTGCTGAATATGTTATGTTGGTGCCATTGCTCAAGGTCTTTTAAAACTGAAGTTATGATGATGGGCAAAGTTATCCAGTAATGTTCCGACCTCAGATTGACAACATTGCCCGTCGTCAAAAAAGGCTTAGGGAAGACACAGAGAGAATTTTTTTTTGTTGCTGTTAATTTTACACATTAATAAAATCCAAAAATGACATCGGTTATAAATAAGGTACTGAGTTTCGGCTTCACTAACCATTTTTTTTTGTGTATCCTCCGCACCTAAAAAAAATTTAATTTTACTTTAATTTTGAATATTATTAAACATTTTTATTTTTATTTACCTAAACAATAGTAACATATATATAAGATCATTGCCTAAACACGTTTTTTTTTGAAGATAGTAATATAGTCAAAATAATTTATGTGCCAGCCCTGGCACTTTTTAAAGGCGAAATGTTGATTGTATGAAAATGATAAAAAATGTCTGGGTAACATTGCCCAGTCATTTTACTAAGAAACTTTTCTTGATACCATTTACATTCCTAAAGTATACGCTAGGTTTACCAAAATTCTTGTAATTGGCTTTTATGTCATCTGTTTAAAGGCCATATTTGCGTCAAAAATCGACGTGGGCAAAGTTGGCCAAAAGTCCAGATAACTTTGCCCGCTAACAAAATAAAGCAAAAATTGAATAAAATGTTGAATAATAGTAAAATTAGCTATATCTACACATGCACATGATCTTACAGTTTTAGACAATGCTATGAAATACATATGTCTCCATATAAAAAACCTACAAAAACAGCAATTATTCGAAAAAAGTGGGCAAAGTTGGCATATTTCACGGTATATGTCATATTTTTTAAAATAACTTTTTTTCGAAATTCCTGTCGTTAGATTCTTCTGGTTCGAACTTTCGGTAATGGTCGTTACTACAATTTTTTTTAAATTTTCGTTAACTTTTAGTAAAACTAAATAACTAAAGCAATAAAAGTGTCGCTTGCCTGCAAATTAAGCTAGATATTCAATAATCAGTGAAGCTCGGCGCGAGATTGGACATCATCAGTTCGAAAGCCAGGTTAGGTACTTAATGGGAAAGATCAAGGTAAGGCCAAGCCGAGAGAAACCCTGAAGTCCTGAACTGGTTGCGCTTCACATCGCATCGGAATAAGGTTGGTGCCCTTTTTCGCGTTTCTGCAGCTTCATTTTACTTATATTATTATTATTATTTTGTTCTCGATACAGTCCACTATTTTCGAATTTCTCTCGTAACCATAAATTAAACATCAGTATTCATTAAACTTAAGTTTTGTTAAGCTCTTCCAAATGGCCTTGCTAGGAACAAGGCTCCTTAGAAGGCCATTATAATAAATCAGCCGTTTAACACTAAAAGTTAATAAATAGCAATTAAATCTACAATAAAAAGAAGTGGTTTATACACCGTGCTTTTTTAACCGTCTTACAAACGAAGCCCAATGTATATGCCCGTGATATAGAATATCTTGGCAATGTTATTTTTTTTTTTTTAAGAAAAAAAATCTAGGATTTGTTTAATAAAATAATCGATCGAGAGATCGAAAAATGTGTTTATCTCATATTTTTCTTTTGTTTTCCCATTATTTACGATTCTCACGCATGAGCAAATTGTTACTAAATTGTAAATATTATGTACAGGTTGATTCAAAATTATTTTGCATTATTTTATTTTACTTCACGGTTTTATTATTTTATTGATAAAAAAAAAATAACATTGCCAATATATTCTATATCACGGGCATATACATTGGGCTTCGTTTGTAAGACGGTTAAAAAAGCACGGTGTATGTTACGTAATAAAACAAAGTATTACTTACCTAAATATTTGTTAGTTTCATTTATCCAGTAAATAAACGAATAATAACTGTTTATTTGTTAGAGTGGCCTTCCATGGTACACCCACTTTATTTTAACGTCGTCGATTCCCAACATCGACGACATAGTCGATGATTCCCAATATCAATGAAGCGAGGGACCGTACTGACTACTGCCAAAATAGTAGCGCGAGCGATTCGCCGCCGCGTCTGTGAAGGTGATGGTCATCCGCTAGGTATAGACACGTGTGTTTGTGTAAATAGAAGGAATTTGTCATCACATGGCAATAACTACGAAATTTTAATAATTGGCCTTCGAAGGAGCATGGCCTTCCATGGTCCACCCACCTTAACATAAATTGAGTTAAGGCAAAAATAGTAATAAAACCAGGTAACATTCATTGTAAAAGGTTAATTTATTTATTGCATTAATAGAAGTAGGTACCTACATGTTTTTTTTTGCATTGAAGTGAAATTTCAAGATATTATAATAATTTAAGTACCTACATACCTACAACCTGTTTTCAAAAACAAAGAAGTAAGTAATTTCTTCAGTTGGAATACCTACTAGTTACTTCCAGCAAAAATAATTAGGTACCTATATTAAAAATCCAGAATTCTCCATTTTGTTAATTCTTTAAAATATCCCCGCCGTAAACCTTATTCACCTGAGCTAATTCACCTAGGTAGGTGAGTTATGTATAATCTTATATATAAAATTCTCGTGTCACAGTGTTCGTTCCCATACTCCTCCGAAACGGCTAGACCGATTCTCGTGAAATTTTGTGAGCGTATTCAGTAGGTAGGTCTGAGAATCGGCCAACATCTACTTTTCATACCCTTGAGAGCGGGCGGAGCCGCGGGGCGAACAGCTAGTAAAAGTATATTTTATTCACTTGGGTGCATTAATTATACTTACGTTAAGTGAACTTTATTCACCTAGGTGCATCCAGCACACTAATAGTAAACTTTGTTCACCTGTAGATTAAACCTTAATGGAAAAAATACTCCTGGCCACCCCACCTGAATTTGAAGTTTGCATAATAAATAATTTGTTGAGTGTGACAATAAATGATTTACTTGCATAAAATTTTGTTAAATAAAAAAGACTAATAAAATTAGTATAATACTGTCCGTTTGGAAAAATAACAATGTCTAATATTAATTATATACCTACCTACATAGGGGACGAGGCGTGGTAAAGTTGTATAACGGACGCCAATATTGTGTGTGATTTTGAAAGAAGTACAATAAAAGCAATCACCACAGTTTTCCCAGGTGAAACTGTCAAGGGCTGTTACTATCATTTTCAAGAAAGCTTAATTAGAAAAGCTAAATCTTTTTTTTTTTAATCAATTTT
The DNA here is from genome assembly GCA_948473455.1 of Teleiodes luculella. NCBI lineage: Eukaryota > Metazoa > Arthropoda > Insecta > Lepidoptera > Gelechiidae > Teleiodes > Teleiodes luculella. Next base: position 6,264,369 of record OX419582.1, read on the forward strand.
TTTATTGAGGCTTTTGACGCTCTTGGCTTGGATTTTTGAAGCTAAATCTTTAAAAATATTTAAAGCGAGACATAACCGAAGATGCGTATTTTTATGCCGGGGATTGGCTTTATTACCAAGAAATCATATAACTGCCGGCTGGAAGTACCTACATCAAGGATCTGTTCGGTAATTACCAGCATTTGAGACCATTTCTGAAGTAGGTACTTTAAAAGTACTTGGTTAAAGCCGAATATTATAAAAGAATGGTCTTGTTTTGGAGAACGTCATCGGACAAATAATTATGCAGAAGGGTGGCACACGATACCTACTGAGTAAATTATTAAAAAATACAATCGCAACCTGTTAGACGTGATTGTTGCTTTCCAAAAAGATTCAAAGTCAAAGCGTAAGGCAAAGCAGCGAAAACCTGAGGCAATACTAGCTGATGCTATGATTTGTGAAGATCAGTTGCGTCTTACAAATGGACATGTATCAGTGGGCCATTTTTTGGAGATGACTCGTTAAAAATATTTTGGTTGTAGGTAATTAATGGTTTATGTTTTTTCAGTACCTATTAGTTTTGTTAAAAAGACAGGCATGAAAATTTATTTTAAATAAATGTGTTTAATTATTATTCATATTTTTAATAAGAAACCAACCTACATAGAGATTTAACTAATAATATTTAAAGTCAGCTGTACGCCAGGGTTGCATCCTGTCTCCTAAACTGTTCAATCGTACGGAGAATACATCATGAGGAAGGTCTTGGACGGATGGAGTGGCGGTGTTTCAGTGGGTGGTCGCAGGGTCAATAACTTGAGATATGCAGACGACACGACGATAGTTGCGTCGAGCGAGGTGGAAATGGCAACTCTTCTGAAGAAAGTTGAAGTAGAAAGTGCCAAACTCGGTCTTAAGATCAACCATTCAAAGACAAAAATAATGGTGGTGGACAGAGCACAAGTACTCCCAGTAACCGACGCACTCAGCAGTTATGAAAAAGTCAGAGAGTTTGTGTATCTTGGGTCGCTGATATCTGAAGACGGTAGCTGCACCAAAGAAATTCGCCGCAGGGCCGGGATGGCTAAAAGTGCCATGACTAATCTCGATAAGATATGGAGGAACAGAGGTATTCGGCGTGCAACGAAAGTGCGTTTGGTTAGAGCTTTGGTGCTTTCGGTATTTCTGTATGGCGCCGAGACTTGGACTGTTAAAAGCCGCGATAGCAGTAGAATAGATGCCTTTGAGATGTGGTGCTGGCGCAGATTGCTGCGCATACCTTGGACTGCGATGAGAACCAATGAGTCCATACTAAGGGAGCTTAAAATCACCACACGGCTTTCAACAATCTGCCGACAGAGAACCCTCAGCTTTTTCGGACATATTATGCGGTCATCTAAGCACAGTCTGGAAAAGCAGATTATATTGGGTAAAATGGAAGGCAGACGTGCTCAGGGTAGGGCGCCTACAAAGTGGTCCGACACAGTGAAGAGAGAAGTTGGCGAGCATCCATCGTGCAGTCCACTGCGCATATGAACGCACCCAATGGAGACTGGTTGTACGTGGTCGCGATCCTCAGCATTGAGGGAACGACGAAGAAGAAGAAGAAGTACCTAATATCATCCTTCTTTTGTGAGTGAATAAAGTTTACAAAATCTACACTTAATATTATAAAGAGGAAAGATTTGTATTTTTGTGTGTAGGTATGTGTGTGTGTATGTTTGTAACGAATAAACTCAAACTACTGAACCGATTTCAAAAATTCTTTCACCATTAGAAAGCTACATTCACCCTGAGTAACATAGGCTATATTTTATTTTCAAAAAATTAGGGATCCTTACTAAATCTTCATGTAACCCAAGGTGTAAAAAAAAAACCTAAAATATTCCTTATAATTGCATGGGCTCCGAAACTACTGAACCGATTTTGATAAAACTTGGTACGAAGATAGAATAGACCTTGGGGACGGACATATGCTTCTTTTTACTGCGGGAAAATATCTCATTCCCACGGGAAAGACTGCAAGCGCGGGCGGAACTGTGGGGTGGAAACTTGGTATCGGTAGGTACCAATGAGCTTGGGCCGTTAGAATAGACCTTGGAAATTAATATAAGCTACTTTTTACCGCGGGAAAACTCTTTATTCCCACGGGAAAAATGGCAGCGCGAGTGGAAAGTTTAATAAAACTTTGTACAGAGATAAAATAGACCCTGGGGATGTATAAAAGATACCTTTTACCACGGGAAAATACTTCTTTCCGCGGGAGAAGTGGTAGTTTTGATGAAACTTGATACAGAGATAGAATAGACCTTGGGAAAGGTAACAGAGTACCTGTAACCGCGGGACAATAGCTTATTCCCACGGGAAAATGGTAGTTCGGGAGGGATTTTTTGGTGAAACTTGATACAGAGATAAATTAAATTATTTTGGGATGAACAACAATTTATTTTGCTGCCACAAAATAAAACAACCTTTGATATAGTTAGTTAACAGGGAAGCTTCTTCTTTCGTGTCTATTCGGCGACTAAATTTTTGAAGACCAGAACTCCGCCACGGAAACAGCATTTTCCGTGGAATTGTAAAGGTCTTTGCGTGTGCAGTGTTGGGGCACGCGGGGCAGGTCAGTAGGTGGGCCATCGTTTGTGTCTCCCCACAAACGATGGCCCACCTACTGACCTGCCCCGCGTGCCCCACAGCATCGTCCGAGCTGTATCCCCACCTACGCATGTTTTCTACACTACGGCCGACCTGGGTGCGGAGTCTGTTAAGAGACTTCCATGTCGGCCAAGGCAAGTCATGCTCGCTTAGGGGGGAGGCTTTCTGAATGCGAGCTTAGTGTTGCCTTGGGGTATCTCTCCTTCCAGGTATTGAGCCGGACTTCGGAAGCTTCACCAGTCACCACTCAAAGGGAGCACATCCTTGATAAAACTGTGTCGGCTTTTTAATCTAACTCTCATCGGCACAGGGAAGCTATGAATCTATAAATACAAAAAAATCAATAAAAAAGTAAAACAAAAAAACCTTATTTAAAAAAACATTGAATAAAAAAATGTATATACCCGAGCGAAGCCGGGGCGGGCCGCTAGTATTCTATATAAACATCATCATCATCATTTCAGCCAGTTGACGTCCACAGCTGGACAAAGGCCTCCCCCAAAGATCTCCACAACGATCGGTCCCGCGCTGCCCGCATCCAGCGGCTTCCCGCGACCCTTACCAGATCGTCGCGTCGGTCCACCTTGTGGGGGGCCTGCCCACGCTACGTCTTCCGGCGCGTGGCCGCCATTCAAGAACTTTTTTTCCCCAACGGCCATCGGTTCTACGTGCAATGTGCCCTGCCCACTGCCACTTAAGTTTCGCGATTCTTCGGGCTATGTCGGTGACTCTGGTTCGCCTGCGAATCTCATCATTTCTGATTCGATCACGCAAGGAAACTCCAAGCATAGCCCTCTCCATCGCTCTTTGGGTGGCTTTGAGCCTTCTTATGAGGCCCATCGTAAGCGACCACGTCTCAGATCCGTAAGTCATCACTGGCAACACACATTGGTCAAAGACTTTAGACTTAAGACACTGCGGTATTTGGGACGAAAAGATATTGCGCAGATTCCCGAACGCTGCCCAGCCGAGTTGGATTCGACGATTGACCTCTTTTTCGAAGTTGGATTTACCTAACCGGACTGCTTGTCCCAGGTAGACGTAATGGTCTACAACTTCAAAAGCGGAGTCCCCAACTTTTATTGGAGTGGGTACTACATGTGCGTTCGACATACTTTTGTCTTCTCCATGTTCATCTTCAGACCCACTTGTTGGGAAACTCTATTGAGGTCATCGAGCATTGTGCCGAGGTCCTCCATGGTCTCAGCCATGACCACGATATCGTCAGCAAACCGAAGGTGAGTGATGTACTCGCCATTTATATTGATGCCATGTCCTTCCCAGTCCAGAAGCTTAAAGACATCCTCCAGTGCAGCGTTAAACAGTTTTGGAGAAATAACGTCTCCCTGTCTCACACCTCGCTGCAGCTGGATTGGTCTGGAGTTCTGATCCTGGAGTCGGACTCACATAGTGGCATTCTCGTACAAACACTTCAGAACCTCGATATACCGGTAGTCAATTTGGCACCTCTGAAGAGACTGCAGCACTGCCCAAGTCTCAATCGAATCGAAGGCTTTCTCATAGTCCACGAACGCTAAGCAAAATGGCTGGTTATACTCTTCGGTCTTCTGTATAACCTGCCGCAGCGTATGGATGTGGTCTATGGTACTATAGCCCTTTCGGAAACCGGCTTGTTCGGGAGGCTGGAAGTCGTCGAACCTGCGCGCGAGACGATTCGTGATGACTCTCGAAAACAATTTGTAGATATGGCTCAGAAGCGAGATGGGTCTGTAGTTCTTCAAAAATATAAACATAATTGATTTATTTTACCGATGTTAAGGTGATTTTGATTTACTTATAGTATACCTAATTCATCTAGGTGAATTAGCTCGGGTGAATCCAGGGCCGTAGCTAGGGGGGGGCATTGTGGTGTGGGGCAATGCCCTACCTTTAAATCACAATGCCCTACCTTAAAAATACCAAAAAATAAGATATTTTTTATAATTAAATTGTTTGTTCATAGTATACCTACTTACATGGTGATAGATGATTTAAGAGCCCGTGCTCCGAGGGCAGATCAATTATGATAGGTATAGGTAGGGCGGTATTGGTTGTAACCAATGCAGGGCAGCATTGGTTACAACCAATGCTGCCCCCCTGCCTCAAATTCGATTCTAGCTACAGCCCTGGGTGAATCAGGTTTATGGCGGGAAAATATCTGATCACCACGAATTGCAGTTGTTTTAATAATAAATAGGTAGGTACTTCAATAACTTACTATATTTTTTTATTTCTAGCAAAAAATAACTTTTTACTGTGGATTCAAAGATATTGCCCGTAGTCTGGGTCTAACCGTTAGACCACGTGACTGAAACTAGCCTACGTCATTTTGCGCTAGTCATCCTTGTCTATTACACGCATTCGATAAGGATGAATAGGCAAAATGACGTAGGCTCGTGTCAGTCACGTGGTCATTAACCATTAGGTTAGACCTTGTTTTCTTAGACCATGATATTGTCCTAATTCAAGGTACCTTCATGGAGAGAATTTAGAGTAATGATGAAACAATGTAAGGAAACAACATTGAACTTGGTATGTGCAGACAGATAAGCTTGGCCATTAAGTGTAGAAATTAATTAAAGAGGAACTAAAATGTTTCCGCAAATGACAACACCAAATCTGTTGTCAAACGTCAGTCGATTTGTCAAAATTCAAAGAATTTTTGACTCATTCGACATTTGTTTGTAATTTCTGGATAAATATACGTTTTAGTCAGTGAATTGTTGTTAGAAATAGGTAAAACGATAAAAAGTGGCACCAGAGAAGTAATATATAATGTTTTTAAAAGATGTTTGGCGGAATACCATGCCGGGAAACTTCTCACAGAATTGGATGACCTTTAGATGGTGTGCATCTGGATTGAGGGCCCATTTTTTTAAAGTTTACAAAACGATTTGAGATTTATAGGGGATTTAATAAAGAATAGTAAAAACATGAAGCACAGGGTCACGAATTTCTAAAACATAAATTGGAACTGTGGTGATTAAATAGCTTGGGCTCTCAATCCAGATGCTCGGCTAAAATGGCATATTTCAAATCTCAAAAAGTACAACCTCTGGGTTTATAATTTTCATTTCAGCATTTAGTTAAGAATTTCTAAAATATGTATATAAATTCTTAAATTTGTATAATATGATTTACATATTAATATTACGATTTATCTTGGGCCCTCAATCCAGACATATCTGGATTGAGGGCCCAATATTTGACTTGCAAAACATTAATTTATATAAAGAAATACATAAATATGACTTCAATATGTTATATTTAGACACCTATGTGAATTCCTAAAAGATAAATAATGACACAAAAGTTAATTGTTTAAAAGTAAATGACGATCGAAAATAATCGAAATTTACCAAAACGTCTGAACTGAGAGCCCAATATTTTCGGCTTTATCGACTAGGCTTCACCCTCATAGATCACCAGTAATTAGAATACGTTCTTTTAGAAAATTTAAACTAAAAGATTATAAATAATCCGTTCTTCTAAATTGCATACTTTAAGAGAAAATCGGTTTTCAATTTTTTATATGAGAAAAAATTGTAGGGTGGATATGATTTTGTTACTTTTTCGGACAGAAAGTCTTACCCTTGCAGATAATAGCATTATTTATTTTCATAAATTAAACACGGTTGGTAACATAAAAAAACTATATACTCCACTGAAAGGGACAGTAAAAATACACATATAATACAAGCTTAAGAAACAGTTTCGTTCAGAGAAGCAAGTAAAAGATATTATTATTGTTATTTTCAGTTTTGACTACACCCCAGATATTTAATGGCTTGGGTTTTTTTATGCTTATAACTTTTTTAAATATAACTTACTTTTATTATAGACTAGCGACCCGCCCCGGCTCCGCACGGGAAAATGGTTATTGTGGGTTATTCTTAAGTATATTATGCATGTATTATACATATAAACCTTCCTCTTGAATCACTCTATCTATTAAAAAAACCGCATCAAAATCCGTTGCGTAGTTTTAAAGATTTAAGCATACATAGGGACATAGGGACGGAGAAAGCGACTTTGTTTTATACTATGTAGTGATAATTACTTTATTTACATTTTACTTGTCTGACGAGTTAGGGTTAGGGACGATGACAAATCCACGAAACTGACCAATTGGAATCCGATTCACAGTAAGTACTTAATTAAATCAAAGATCATTAAAATCCGTGCAGCCGTTCCCGAGTTACAAAATATTGTAAATAACACGACTTTGTTTTATATGTACCTACAGATCACCTACAATTTTATCAAGATTGACTGTAATGGCCTTTTTTCTTTACATCGGGTGCGTAGGAAAAACAGATGACTTGAAATGATATTCGTTAAATGAAAATAGGCAATATTAATGTGATCTAAGTACCTACTTACTTACGTTGACAACAAATCGCTGCACATAAATCACAATTGCTTATGACAGATCGAGCAACAAATATTTACTTAGTCGTTTAAAAAATACCTTGTATGAGAGTACATACTTCAGTGGCTGCCCATCCGCCACCGAAGGAACTGTCACATACTTTTTCTTCTATATTCTGTTCTCTTCAACCCCAATTCTCCTTCTTATCTCAAAGATATTTTCGTTTTTCGCTCAGTGCCGTAATCTTCGTTCGTGTAAAAGACTGTTACTTAACATGCCCCTTCATTCTACAAAATTTTACTCCATGCAACTCATGTTTATGGAATGATCTTCCTGAGTCGGCCAGGCGAGCCCCTTCACCCGAGTTCTTTAAAATGCGCGTTATAGCGCACTATTCATAGCTATTTGTGTAAAGTATTATTATTTTTTAAGTATTTTATTTAATGTTGGTTAAGTTGAATTTTAGTTTATTTCAAAACCTACTCTGTATAAAACACCAAACCAACCCGCATAACGTTTACCTACGCTATTTTCATACCCAAAAGTTTCCTGGTAGAAATTGCTACCTCAGCAATAAGGCCGCCTTTTGACTCTTCTGTTTTGTTCTGTTTTTCTGTATATGTGTTGTGTTTCTGTTTGGTGTCAATAAAGTATATTTTTGTATTATATTGTACATACGGATTAGTCTCCAAAAAAGCACGAAATCATATCCACCCTACAATTTTTTCTCATATAAAAAATTGAAAACCGATTTTCTCTTAAAGTATGCAATTTAGAAGAACGGATTATTTATAATCTTTTAGTTTAAATTTTCTAAAAGAACGTATTCTAATTACTGGTGATCTATGAGGGTGAGCCTAGTCGATAAAGCCGAAAATATTGGGCTCTCAGTTCAGACGTTTTGGTAAATTTCGATTATTTTCGATCGTCATTTACTTTTAAACAATTAACTTTTGTGTCATTATTTATCTTTTAGGAATTCACATAGGTGTCTAAATATAACATATTGAAGTCATATTTATGTATTTCTTTATATAAATTAATGTTTTGCAAGTCAAATATTGGGCCCTCAATCCAGATATGTCTGGATTGAGGGCCCAAGATAAATCGTAATATTAATATGTAAATCATATTATACAAATTTAAGAATTTATATACATATTTTAGAAATTCTTAACTAAATGCTGAAATGAAAATTATAAACCCAGAGGTTGTACTTTTTGAGATTTGAAATATGCCATTTTAGCCGAGCATCTGGATTGAGAGCCCAAGCTATTTAATCACCACAGTTCCAATTTATGTTTTAGAAATTCGTGACCCTGTGCTTCATGTTTTTACTATTCTTTATTAAATCCCCTATAAATCTCAAATCGTTTTGTAAACTTTAAAAAAATGGGCCCTCAATCCAGATGCACACCATAACAACGTCTACCTTATCTATACCCTAACATTAACCTAACTATTCACGTTAAGAAATTATATCGATTAAAAGTTATAAAAACGACAAAAACAACAACTTTTTAACCCTATTATTTACAATTGTCGAGCAACCCTACGCTAAAAGCATCTTTATTTACTATATACACATAGGTAACCTTATACACTAACAAATAAATGTACAATCATTATCCTAGGTCACCTAGATCCCAACCTACGAGCTAAAACGTGCGTAAATCATAGTGAAAATTACACCTAAAACGGTTGAAAACTAACAAAGTAGACAAGAACAGAAAATACAATCGATGACGTCAATCTAGCCATCCCTGTCTAACAACTTAACAAGTAGCGTACACTCTCATTACTCCGATATCCTCTGATTGGAAGGAAAATCATATGTTCCTCCGGGTATACGCTAGTTGTGGACTATGGCGCGCACAACTACCTCGAATTGCTCGTAAGTTGAGATTTTCGATGCTTAGCCTAATCTTGGTCGCGAACATTCTCCCGCCGTGCAGTGTCGTCTTCTTTGGTCATCGATGCTGCATCCCTCTGCTGGAGCGACCGCAGCTCTATTTGGGCAGCACGACGAGTCTCTTGGTTGCACGACGTAGCACTCCTCCTGCCGTCTGAATGTCAGCCACTCGCACGATGCCGTCCTTCCCGGACACCTTCTTGACTCTGCCTCGTGGCCATGTGTTGCGAGGCAGGGTGGGGTCGACGATGACACGATGTTGTCAACACGTAGACTTCTACTTTTCTATGGGGCTCCCGCCGGTGTTGGAGCTCAGGCAGGTACTCTCGAACCCACCTTTCCCAGAAAAGGTTGGCGAGGCATGGTGTCCAGTTGGAGGATCTGCAGGTGTTGCTCTCTTCTTTACCCAGAACCGCTCTATCCTCGAAGAAGGCTTCACACTGTAAGACTTGTAGCCATAGCCGTTCCGCGGTCTGGGTATGTTCAGTGTCTATAGAGATATACTGCCGTTCTGGCAGTTGACGGTGCACTGAAGGTGGTGGAACACAACGTCGTGATGTCTCCGTCCTCTTCCAGGTCGGATCATCATCTTTCCTCACCATCCTTCTATCATTGACTAGTGCAGCCGTTTCAATCTTCATCTGCTGGATAATTTGAACAACCCGAGCTGTAGATCGTATCAGCCGAATCCAGGAGGAGAACTGCTTGATATCTGGTGGCTCTTTGATTCCAGGTGGCGGTTGACTCGTTCTTACGACGGAACTATGTTCTTCGGTGACCTGAACTTCTTTTGAAGGTTTGTCTCGCAGCTTCTCAACGGCCTCATCGATGTTCGATGTCCATTTCTTCAAGACGAAGTGGGCCGTTTTGTGTATCTGGTTGACTTCTGCTGCTATCTTCTGAGCTTCTTCCACCGTCGCGAAGCTCTGCAGATAGTCGTCCATATAGTGGTTCTCTTCTATGGCTTTAGCTGCAGCTGGGAACTTTTCTATATGCTTCTTTGCATTCAAGTTCTTCACGTATAGAGCAGTGCAAGGTGAACAGGCTGCTCCGAAAATCACGACGCGCATCCTATATTCTGTTGGCGGTCCCTCCCGCCGGTCGCCTCTCCACAGGAAGCGTAGCACGTCGCGATCCTCCTCTTTTATTCCAACACGCAGGAACATCTCTTCTATGTCTGCAGCTACAGCGACCTTGTGTTGCCTGAACTTCATCAAGACTCCTGGCAGTGATTGCAGGAGATCAGGACCAGGTAGAAGGTGGTCATTCAGCGAAGTTCCTTTTGACTTTGCTGCAGCGTCGAAAACCACTCGAACCTTCCCAGGTTTGGCGGGATGCAATACAGCAAAGTGTGGCAAGTACCAAGTTTCCCTGGAGGACCTGGTGTTGTAGCTGGTTCCGCGTAATCTTTTGCCAGTAGTGCTTCCATTTGCTTCATGTAGCCTTTTTTGAGATCTTCAGCCTTGTCGAGTCTTCTCTCAGTGTGCTCAAGCCTTGACATGGCTTGGGCGTAGTTGTTGGGTAGCTCTACGCGGTCTTCTTTCCACAAGAGTGGAGCTTCGTATCCCCCTGAAGGCTTCTCTACTGTCTTCTCTTGCAATAGAGTGAGGGCTCGCTGCTCCGGATCTCCTCGCGTTGTCTTCTGAGCAATTCCCAATGATTCTAAGGCGAAGAATCTCTTCATCTCTTCATCCAGTTCTCGGTCTCGTAGTTCTCGAGAACTGGCCGTGTGAAAGACATAGTGGACTTCACGGCCAAGGCTGCGTGATCCTGTCGCGCCATGTATCACCCATCCCAGTGGAGTGAGGGAAGCGACTGGCTGATTCTGGCTTCCTTTCTTTACATGAGATGGCAGCAACAGATGCCAGTTATCTTGGCCGATCAGCAGGGTTGGCTTTGCGTCTGCAAATGTGACCCGATGCTTGATGCTTTCTAGGTGTTCCATAGCTTCTATGTCTTCAAGCTTCACAGTCTGTGGGGCGAGGTTGAGCCCGACCATAGTTCTTGCCTTGATGTTCATGACTTCACTCTGGCCTTGAATCATGATGGTCACTCGTCGCGAAGTCTGGTCCACATGAGTTCCTCCAAGACCGCAGAGGGTGAGCGGATCTTGAGAACCATCGGCTCCAATCTTCCGAGCTACTTCGCTATCTAGTAGAGTGACTGTTGATCCGTCGTCCAGAAGTGCGTAAGACTGAATGCTTCCCTTGGACCCCATTAGTTTCACAGGAACAATCTTCAGATATGCATTCAGATTGCATTGTGCTGATGCGACGACTTCTTCAGGCTGTTGAGGCTGTTGTACGTTAGTCTTGTGAAGTAAAGGGTGATGGAACTTGATGCAACCTTCTTTGCCACATTGCTTGGATTTGCAGCGATGCGTCCAATTGCGGGGAGATAGACAGCGGAAGCATAAACGGTGTTGCTTCGCCAGCTCCCAGCGTTCTTCAACGTTGGCGTTCATCATTTTCCTGCATGCAGTAGGCTTATGATCTTCTTTACTGCATACCACACAACGTTGTCGCTTCATATTCGGAGGCTGTGGTGAGCGTCGTCCTTCTTGGGCGGTGTAGGTTCGCCCAGGCTTCTTTGGTCGCTGATCTACTCGCTTGATGTCTTCTCGCGGCTTGACAATCTCCGCCTTTGCGTAACTCCCGCAATATGTGGCTTCGCGTTGGATGAAGCGGTCGAACAGCAGTAACACCGGTTCATCTTCATCTTGGTTTGCTTGCTCGTAGTCCAACCATCTGTAGAACTGGGTTCGCGTGAGTTTCTCTACTAGCAACTCCAATGTCTCACGATTATATAAGAAGTGCTTCTTTCGTAGAGACTCCAAGGCTGCGATGCTATTCTGTACTCGGTTCGCGAATAGGACGATATCTTTCGGTGCGTCTGTCAGATGAGGCAATCGCTTGAGCCTCTCGACTTCCTCCATGGCGAGAGCGTCTGGTCGTCCGAACCTTCTCTCCAAGCAGTCCATGATATCCGCGGCAGACTTGTTTGTATAAAGTAGCGATGCTACAGCTACTTTCGCTGTTCCACGGAGTGCTCTTCTTAATCTCGCTATGTTCTCGAT